>CAIGQW010054073.1:10775968-10791725 GCA_903798125.1 Danio choprae | reverse complement strand
AAAGCCAAGACAACAAATATTTTTTGTTGCTTTAGTTTATTTTAAAAAGTTAATCAGGTTTCAGCAAAATATTTGAAATTATACAAAGTTGAACTTAATATTTTAGTCAGTTGGATTGATGTAAGTTGAGATGACTAGAAAAGGTCATTTGATTCAACTAAAATATTTGGAGCAGCAAGATGTTTTTGACAGTGCAAAAGAAGGTATTCTGAAGAAATCTGGAAACCTGCAACCACAGACGTCCATAGTATTTGCTTTTCCTATTATGGAAGACGATGGTTAGGGGTTTTCAGCTTTCTTTGAAATATTGTATTTTGTGTTCAACAGAAGAAACTCTTAAAGGTTTGAATCCACTTGAGGGTGAGTAAATAGTGAGTGAATTTTCATTGTTAGTTGAGATCTCTTTAATATGCTATAGTAGGGGTACTCAACAGGTGGCCAAGGAGCGCAAACACAACACAATAGCTCAATAACTCAATAGTAGCACAAATATTAAGTTTTATGTTTGAGCCAATTAAATGCAGTAGATACTTGTGCACACCGGTGGAGAAGTGCAGCTTCTGCTCATGTGCTTGTGGCATCCATCATTGCTAAGCACTCACTGCGCTAGTTGCTGTGTGCTGTGGACAGTGTGCGCAGCCTACACTCATAGAAAATGCTTAGCATTTTAAAGACAAGCTGCGACTTGGTATCTCGTCCAGTATGCTATAGCCTTTACACTTAGCATTGTGTAAATGGAAGATGGTCCTTTTGGCAGCATGAAAAGTAAACGTATAAAAATTGTAAAGCAAAAGTGCTACAATAACAATAGAGCTGTTAACCTTTCAAATCAGAGTGTTAAATAAGGATATAATGAAATATTCATTAATTCATTTTCTTTTCGGCTTAGTCCCTTTATTAATCTGGGGTCGTCACAGCGGAATGAACCGCCAACTTATCCACATATGTTTTACACAGTGGATGCCCTCCCAGCTGCAACCCATCACTGGGAAACATCCATACACTCTCATTCACACACATACACTACGGACAATTTAGCTTACCCAATTCACCTATAGCGCATGTCTTTGGACTTGTGGGGGAAACCGGAACACCCGGAGGAAACCCACGAGAACATGCAAACTACACACAGAAATGCCAACTGACTTAGCCAAGGCTCGAACCAGCGACCTTCTTGCTGAGAGGTTATCGTCCTACCCACTGCGCCACCATGACGCCCCATAATGAAATACGTATTAAATGAAATGAAAATAATGAAAGCTAGCTGACCTCTGCAGTGAATCTATTACTAGCATGTAATAATTGTATGATTTAAGAAAACAACAATAACACTTTGTATAGACCCTGAGTAAAATGCACTGAATAAAGAAAACACAATTTATCAATTTGTGTAATAGTATAGGTCTATTCATTTATTCATTTTTCTTTTCGGCTTCATCCCTTTATTAATCCGGGGTCGCCACAGCGGAATGAACTGCCAACTTATCCAGCATATGTTTTACGCAGCGGATGCCCTTCCAGCTGCAACCCATCACTGAGAAACATCCACACACACCCATTCACACACATACACTACGGACAATTTAGTTTACCCAATTCACCTATAGTGCATGTCTTTGGACTTGTGGGGGAAACCGGAGCACCCGGAGGAAACCCATGCAAACACGGGGAGAACATGCAAACTCCACACAGAAATGCCAACTGACCCAGCCGAGGCTCAAACCAGCGACCTTCTTGCTGTGAGGCGAACGTGCTACCCACTGCGCCACCGTGCTGCCCCAGTATAGGTCTAATGAATTATTAAATGCAAAAATGTAATATTGGCCATATCTGCTCCCAGTTTAATCGAAATGGCATTTTGCTTAATGCAGTTTAATAAATGCAGTTTTCAAAGTGGAACTTTTTGTTCTTCTATTAAAATTGTAATTTGTTGCCATTCACATTTTATGTGGTTTAAATGTGGCCCCCTTGCCCTCTGAACTTGAATACCCCTGTGCTATTGTATGATACTTCAGAATATTTAATTAAGTAAGATAAACAGAATATTTTTGTTATTTGTAGGGTGTATGTAGGGTTATTTGTTATGTGATGAATTATTAAAATATCTTGAAGCACGAGGGCTGTCATGGTCAGTGTGAGAAAGTTTAGGGCAAGTGTTGCAATTAAAATGTTCCATTCATTGGTCACATATATCATTCCCTCTGGGATTTAGTATATCCATTCATGATTCATGATTCATAAGATCAAAACAAAGAAAAAAAGATTCACAGCAAATCACAAAAATTAAAGCTCCTCTTTTACCAATGAAATATAATGCCATCAGTTTTGAGAAAAGCTTTCACAAAATCAGTCATTTAAGAATGCAAATATATTTTAAAAAGTCACTGCAAAATCCTGGATAGGTCATATTGAGTGAACATTTGGGTTTTTTGTCAAATTTGTTTAAAATCCATGATTAAGGAGTCATCAGCAATGTATGTGGGTTTGTTATAAGTTAAAAAATTGCTTTTTCATGTAGTGTGTGAGATATGTGTTTATGAGTCTTTCAGGGGTTTCAGGATCAAAGTGCACAATAAATGACAATACACAAACACAATGCATACATATAATTATTTACAATAGATAAATAATGTACATAAAGGTGGCTTGTGGATTTCATTGGCTGCCAGTAAGCAGTTTTTTTTTCTTTGACCCTCAAAGACCCTTGTTCTTGTTGTCAAGAAGATGCTATTTTCTGCTCTGCTAAGACAGTTCTTTGCATGCTTCTTCATACGTGAATACAAAAACTGAGCAAGCTTACAGAGCTTGAATTCAGATATGGAAATCAATATATAAGTTCCTTAAACAAAGCATGCAAGCACTTCCAGAAAAGAGATGATATTGCTTTAGTCAACGTAATAAGAAAAGTAAAATCTTGTTATTATTTGGATATAAATCTAGGAGACCTCCAATACAAAAGTAATATACTAAAAATAGCATAAAAGGAGTGTTTAAAAAAAGATACATATTAAAAAAACATTACTATTTCTACCAATTCTAATGGTATTTCTAAAAATACGCATTTCTAAAACTAAAAATCAGTCATTTCTTTGTGGTTAGGCCAGGTCAAGTTACAATCATAATTACTGGTCAGTTAAAATTAAATGAATAAATAAATAACAAATAAATGAATCCTGATCCTATAACACATTTAAACACAATGTTAAGTTAAACTTGTTTTTATTTGACGTCACATCTTAAAACACTCGTGGGGCAAGATGCTAAGAAAATAAACAAATAAATCCATTTATGCTTTAAAAAAATAAATCCAAAGTAAATTTTTCAATGATTCTATAACAGTGTCCTAACAGTGCTCCACTTAAGTTAGTTAGCTGACATGTAGCTCCTACAAAGTTATTTATATAGTCAACAGAGTCCCAACATAAACTGCAACCAAATCAAAGTACAGATGGAAGTCAGAAGAAATCTTTAGTGGCCAGCACTTTGATTGTTTCATCATGCTTCATTTGATCTCAAGAAACATCCTGTAAATTCCTTTAGGGCTTAATCTGGTGCAGAAACAGAGTGCTATCTTCTTTTGTAGTATTTGCCTCTTTAAACTCATTAAGTTGCTGAAGGAAGTAGAAAAATCCGTCACAAGCAGACAGAACAAAGTACATAAAGACAAAGGTCATAAAAAAAAAAAACAGAGCCTTAGTCTCCTGAACTCACTAACACTCCAATATGACTTGGTTCAGTGCCGGCATCGTTATCATCCTCTTTAGGCGATCAATCTGTTAATGCAAGATAGGAAGATCCGTTATCACCTTAAATCATGCAGATGAACTTTTAGTGTTTGGTTTATTCTTAGTGGAAATTTCCATGCTCATCTGTATTTCTGATATTTCGCAATCATGTCTGTGTCATTATGAATGTATAAATCTATAAATAATAACATATTCCTGTTATGCATTCAAATATATCACAAATGCCCAAAAAGATATTTTTAAAAATCTGCCTGGTTATCAGTTGACATTATAGTCATGTTATCAATATTGGCATTTATAGATGTGGTAATTTGTTTGCAGCACTGTACTCGCTGTATTATTGTTACGTAGGGCCATTGAAGGTAGTTGGCCTCCACATGAGTTCTTGCACGTATTGAACCAATCCACCCGCCTGCTAATGTAGGCCAATCTATGCTTAATTCAGATTCAGCAACCTCCTTTCCCTCTTGTTTTAACGTGGGAATTCTTATTCACTTCACTTGGCCTAGTTATGGCTGTGTTATGTCTCATAATAGATGACATGCCTTCATCTTTTTCTGCAATGCTCCATCCAGATAACACTTTTTTTTTCTCCAATGAAATCAGATTCGTTTTTTTTCTGTGGTACACCTAATCTTCCATTTTGACATGAGAAGTCTATCCAGTCTATTGATTTCTACTGATATGTTAGAGTGCATACTTGGTAACACTTGCTTATGCTGTCGGAGATTATGTGGCGTCATATTGGCAGAAAATGGGCTCTGATTCAGTGTGTGGGATCTCCCTTTGAAAACACTGTGCTTTCACTTAGACTTCTACAAACTTACACTATTTTATTTTTACATACTTATATTTTGGCTGTGCAGTATATAGTTCTAATACATATATAGTTCAAATGAACTAAGTCTCTTCAACATCTACAAAAAGCTTTATTTTGTGGAAAACACAGTAATCAAAATTAGAGAACAGCAATAATTGCAACGTGAAGACAAAATACCATTCAAATGTATTTTAAATGTGTTTATTAGTAAATATAATTAAAAATATAAATGACCACGTCTTTTATTCTCCCTCATGTGGTTTTAAACCCTTATTTGTTTCTTTCTTCTGTTGAGCACAAAATAAGATATTTGGAGGAATGGTGGTTGCTGGGACCCATCGACTTCCAGAGTAGGAAAAAAATTATGGAAGTCAATGGATCACAGCAACCATCTTTTTCAAAACAGCTTATTTTGTGTCCAACAAAAACAAACTCAAACAGGTTTTAAACAAGTGAAGGGTTAGTAAATGATGACAAAATTTTCTTTTTGGGGGGGAACTATCCCTTTAAAAGGTTACAGCAGTCAAAAATGAGTAGGAAGTGTAAAATGATTTTGTTTTGAATGACTTCAGCACATCTGCAGCCACAGGACATCAATAGTCTCCCACACTGCTTTTCTGTCTTCATGATCAGCTCTTTTTTAGCCTCTTCCACAGTTCGCTGTCTGTAGTTGGTTTCTGAGTCATAACTTTGATGCCAATGATTTTCTAGCAATTTTTCATTCAGGTTTTGATCAGAACTCTTGGCTGCCATTTCATTATTTCAGCATTTTCAGCTTCAAGAAACTGCTTTACCTGTTTTGCTTTGTGACAAGGCGCATTTCCTGCATGAACATTTCTATTTGATTGGGCAATGACCACAGGGAAGGAACTGCCTGTTGTTAAAGGAGTTGCTGATAAACCTTTGCATTCACTCTGCCATGCAGCTGAGACCAAACTCCTGCTGCAGAAAACATCCCCTAAACCAGTAGGGGTGGGAGAAAAAATTGATTCACCTCACTATCGTGATTTTTCTCAAGACTATTTAAAAATTTATTGATGTATTTCAATATTTATTTATATTTATTCATTGCTATTTTTTCATAGATACATGAAGGGTAGATGCCACCACTTTTATTCCACCAGAGTCCAACATGGATTTGTTTATTGTATCAACTTTAGATGACATTGTATCCATTTAAACTGGCATGAAATCAAAACCATGGCAAAGTGGTCACCCTGCATCCACCCTCGCCCCCAACACCCTCCTTGGCATATCTGTCATTTCTGTTTCTGTCTCATTTCTGCCTTACATTGCACACTTACATTTCTCTGCTCTCTGTATATCGCGCACAGTAGAATCCCGCTCAGATGCATCCACCAGCAGAGAGAGAGTACGTCGAAAAATTTGTTGCATCAACCAGATGGAAGCCTGTCGAAAGAATAAACCCTGCTTTTATAAGAGGTGCTGCGCTTTCACTGGCATGTTGCGAGTGCAGCAGAGCATGCAGTACATTACGCTCAACTTCTATATGAATGAAGTGAACGCAAAGAACCAGTAGAGACACATCGTCAGTGTGTGGCCCACGCTTGACATTATCGCAACATACATTCAGTCAAAGTCTGTTTGATCTAGCCTATGTGCCTTGTATCAATCGCTGACCTTCTAAAATATGCAACAGATGCATATACTAATGCAATAGATGCATATATGCTCTGATTTCAGTATTATTTTAGGCTACTTGATACATTGATTTACAGAAAGAATTGACAGAGATTAAAATTGAATAGAAAGTCGTTATTATTTATTTATTAATTACCCTACTCTATCTTTAAATTAGCATGACAGTTTGCTTTATGCAACTAAGACATGTTGTCCTAGGTGGCATGCAGTGGTAGGAAATTATGAGCTGGCATCATTTAAAGGGTTAGTTCACCCAAAAATGAAATTTATGTTATTAATTACTCACCCTTATGTTGTTCCAAACCCCTCAGACTCCATTCATCTCCAGAACACAAATTAAGATATTAATTTCAGCAAGGTTCCCAAGTCATTCAAAGTCCAGAAAAGGTTCTAGAAACATCCTCAAAACAGACCATATGGCTTAAGTGGGTCAATCTGAATATTATCAAGATAAAAGAATACTTTTGTGAGCTCGTAAAGAATGAATTCTAATTAAATTCATAAAAATAATGACTTTCTTCTCTTCAGTGTTAGTATAAGGCACATGCGTTCATGAGCTCTGTGCAGTGACATATACCTCCCTGAATGCCCACACGTGACTTCCTCTGTTTTTAAAGAAAGCGCAGGTACATCTGAGGTAATACGTCAGAGGGGTGACCAAATACTGACACTGAGGAGAACAAACTTGAATAAAGTAGTTATTTTTGTTTTATGTGTGCACATATCTTGATCACTTTCCGACTGAACCACTGAAGGCATGTGCTCTGTTTTGAGGATGTTTTTTGGTATTTTAAATGAGCCTTGGTGTGTTCGGAAGATGAGCAAGCTTTCAGATTTAATTGACTATATCTTAATTTGTATTTTGAAGACAAACAAAGGTCTCAGGTGTTGGGGACATGACTAAAACTTTAAGAGTGAAATGAGGTTTTGTTGGCACCATTTGGTCTTCTGTTAGGGTAGTACATCACCTTCAAGGTTTGACATGTTGTGTGTTCAGACAGGCAAAGAGAGATGGTCTTCTGGAGAACTAGGTTGTATCGAGTGGTTATTTGAGTTACTGTTGCCTCTCTGTCAGTTGGAACCAGTCTGTTCATTCTCCTCTGACCTCTAGCATCAACAAGGCATTTTCACCCACGGAACAGCTGCTCACTGGAGGCTTTCTCTTTCTCTGACCATTCTCTGTAAATTCTAGAGATGGTTGTTACTTGTTTGTGAATATTCCAGTCGATTAGCAGTTCATGAAATACTCAGACCATCCTTTCTGGCAAAATAAGAGTCACGTTGTCATGTACTGTACTATTTGAGAATAAATGAAAGTGCTGTTTTGATTATTTTAAATTTGAATCAGACTATCATCAGTTGTTGATTGTTTTTTCAGGGTTAAATGTTAGTAAGCTTGCTCTCCATTGTCATTCCATGTGTGCAGCTGAAAGCGTTTGCTAAGACTTGGCTTTTCAAATGGCCTACATTCCTCAAATTCTGGTACATGAACATGAAATGGCCCTAAAACCGATTAGTAAAACAACTGAGTAGTGCCAGTGCGGCCAGAGTATGTCCACAGAGTCTAGTCTAATCTAGCATTACTTGCCTCTGTTGCGTCTTGTTTATTTTAGCAATCTGAATTGATGTTGTTCTAAGTGTTCGAGTGTTTCGAAGCAACTGTTTATTTAGAAGCTTCTTGGCAAAATTGCTCCTAATAGAATTAGGTTGAGTTGGGGTTATTTCACAGATTGACTGCTGAGTAACGGCCTTTTTATTTTTCCTAAATATTATGTAATCAGATCATTCTCTGATTCAGACGTCTGCTCGTATCCTCACTCATTAATCTGTCTCCGCCTGGAAACTGGAAACCCTCCAGAATCAAACAAACAAGTAAAAATGGAAACATGTACTTTCCAGAAATACTTTTTGGATGTTATTATTTACAGTTTGAGATATTTCTGGAGATATAAAAAAGCATTTTTGCAGTTCATGTTCAAAGGTGCATTGATTGGGTTAAAAGGATTTTATGGGGCAGTTTTTTCCTTTTAGTTTTATCATTGATCTTTGTGGAATATTATGTCACAGACTCTGTCTTTTAAGACTTCCTTTTAAGTTTTTCCCTCAATTCAGTCTCTTGTGTCAGGCCTGACACTGTACTTCAGTTCTTGGAAGGAAAACTTGGATTCTGCTTTACTGCTTAAATGAAAGATCAAGCAAATTCAGCATAACACTTTTCTTCCAAGCATTTACTCTTGTCCCTCAGCCTTTCTCTCTGCCATCTACTTCACAGCACATTCAGAGCTGCAGAACCCATTTTGGTTTTCAAAACTGCCCCCTGGCATTCCCAAGCCTTCCGTGCCATGCTCCCTCCCCCCGACCCCCCTCCCATATTGTCCTTTTGCCCGTTTCCCTCAATGTCGTAAATTACAAGCGACACAAACCCTTGCCTAATGCTCTGGCATGGAAGACTTCCAACCAGAAGAGCTCTGGGCTGGCATCATTGATTGCGGTAAGCAGTTCTCTCTCCCTCGCTCTCTTAGTGAGAGGAAAACAGCCATGCCAAACGGGTGCTTCCATGGAGGTTTATAAAATACAGCGCTAGTGGCAGCTAAAGACATGACTAAACTTAAATAACACACGTCATGTGTGGCCCAAAAATGCATGATTGTGTTAGGCAGGCTGTTGCATTCATTATATTTATGTCCAGTAATTGCATGCAGACTATAATACTTGTTTTGTTTAATTACTGGTGATTTTTCGGATAACCCAGAGGTTCTGACATTTTGAAACATGTGTTTAATTGGCAGGTAAAGGAACTTTTCACACTTGTAATTAGTGGTGGTGTTTGAAAGCTTGTTGCTGAAGCACAATGACAATTTTAAAACAATTTTGAAATGCTTTATTGTTAATAGTCATGATATTTAAAAATATCAATATTATCAATATTGTGGTAATTAGGGATGTCACAATATACTGGCATTGGAAATGGACATGATATTTCTAATTATAATATTCATGAATTAAAAGTGCACATAGCATGAAATGACAAATGCACTTTCCAGGTCCATTATGGCTTGTTCAATTTTTATGTGCTTTCATTTATATGGTGCTAAACTCATATAAGTAAAACGTATGTATACATGTTTTGACTGATGAAGAGATACAGTTACAACAGTATGTGATTTATCAGTGCTATTCAAGCTATCTCAGTTATTTATGTAAGGATATTGTAAATACTGAATATTTGTTAGGTAATGCTAATTGACCTTTCCTTATCTTTGTATAAAATATAATTTCCGCATCATTCTGTGATAAGAATCACATCAGTTGTTAAAGTCAGAAGTTATTTCAAACACATGATTAATGATATAATATGTAAATGTAAATATCTCCTTTGTTAAGCATATTTGTTCCTTTTCCATGCAGTATTTTGCCAGGTTTGTCCAATTATTGAAACTGATACCACAGATATGTAAATAAGGATATTACCCTGGTCATTTTATTGATGTGCATAATGCATTGTGCCTCAGCGCTGCCTGTAATTTGTCATTTTTGTTTGGTGTAGTTGATAGAAAAGTGGCAGCAACATTATTCTTTCCAAAACAAGACACCACTTCAGATCCGTGTTTCATTCTCCTATCCTTATCTGTTATAGTAAAAACGGAAAATAGAATGGATTATGCTCCTGCCATGCTGTGCATGCAGTATTGGTTCAAATAAATAGCAATAATAGAATTTGAAACCTCTTATACTCAAGTCAAAAGTCATCATGACAAGTTTAAATTAAACACTTAAATTGGACACATAGTAAACATTACAGCACACTCCATTATGAGTGAAGGCATGTAGCTTGTGCTTGTGTTTGATTGGTGTTGAAGCTAAACTTTGTTGGACACCGACCCTCCAGGACCAAGTCTGCCCATCCCTGCTTCAAGGACTTCTCAATCCAATCCTATTCTGGTAGTCACGATTCGATGTCACAGTCCGATTTGACTATCCCGCATGTTCCTTGGTAATTTGCTAAGTTATAGACTAGTTAAAATTGGTTTTGCTCTTTGCAGCACAATGCTTGACTGAATTTGAATAAGTTGTGTTAGATTTAGTCCCCATTGAATCAGTAGTGACAGGCAGAGAGAGAGAGAGAGAGAGAGAGAGAGAGAGAGAGAGAGAGAGAGAGCGGAAATGACAAGCAGCAGCCTGTTGAGTCTATTAGTCTGTTGGCCCTTTAAGACCTGCATAGTACACACATCAGGCATCCATTTTTCTATTAACTGTTTCCTTTCTCTTTAGAAACGGTAACCAAATGTGTTTATATGAAAATCTTGTGCGGTGTTGACAGTTTTGGTGCAATCAGACTTTAAAGATAACCTAGTTCTGTAATTAGGGCTGTTTTATAGGCCTTGTAGTGGCGAACTTGCATACGGGTAGCACTCTACACAGGTGTACACGCTCGGGGAAAAATACATTTCCTCCGGGTGCTCCGGTTTGCTATAGGTGAATTGGGTGAGCTAAAATTGTCCGTAGTGTATGTGTGTGAATGAGTGTGTGTGGATGTTTCCCAGTGATGGGTTGCAGCTGGAAGGGCATCCGCTGTGTAAAACATATGCTGAATAAGTTGGCAGTTCATTCCGCTGTGGCGACCCCAGATTAATAAAGGGACTAAGCCGAAAAAAAAATTAGTTTGTTCGTTTTTTTTTTTTACCATGGCCATGGGACGGCATGTTTTATTATCTATATGTTCCAGGCAGACCGGCTTAAACCTATGTACTAGTCTATGTGTGCCTGGGCTATCTTGTCCACCAACTTAAAGGGATAGTTCACCCAAAAATGTAAATTTTCTCACCCTTAAGTGGTTCCAAACCTTAATGGGTTTCATTACTCTGTTGAACACTAAAGAATATATTTTAAAGAAAGCTAAAAACCAGTTACCATTGACTTCCATGGTAGAAAAAATACTATGAAAGATGATGGTCTTCTTCAAAATATGTTATTTTGTGTTTAACAGAAAAAATAGTCATGTCAAACAGGTTTGGAAAAATGCAAGAGTCAGTAAATGATGACAGAACTTTCAGTTTTTGGTAAGCTATCCTGTTAACATTAGTTAAATAGAAAAAGTGGGCCTGAACTTCCTTGCTGACTGGCTTGGCACTACATTCACACACTGCGCATTAGGGCTGGGGGCCTGGGGCTCAGATCTAAAATCTAAACCTTAATTGAACACTTTACCTCAATATGTTTATTGAACAATTATTTTATTTTCAAATAAATTATTTATTAACTCATTCCTTTTTCCCCGAATCGTAATTCATTTTAAAAAAGTACTTTAAATATATCCAACAATTATGACTGAAAACTGGTCATTATTCCTTAGAATAAGTTCAGATTTAAAATACATTAATACTGAAACTAAATAATATTTTTAATGTTTAGTTTTTTTGACAATCAAATGTTGAAATTCCTTCACTGATGCCGAAAGAACAGTAACTCTGCTCACAGGTCAGCTTTATTGGCAGTGTCCATAATACATTGCTACAGATGTTGAATAAGGTTGTTGTACAGTTGTGATTTTTTTCCAACCCAGGCTAATTCTGAAAATGTACCTGTGGATACATTTCTGGAGACCACGAAATACGTTTTTTTGCAGTTTTTGTTTCCTCGAATCCACCAGAGGCTGCTGTTTACGCTTTTTGAGGTCTAAAATTTCTCTCGCGAGTGCCATTCGCGCCTGCCATTCTCGCGTTAACCCACCAGAGGCTGCTGTTGACTGATTGTTTGACTGACTGAATGTCTGACTGACCGATCGACTGACACACCCTCCTCCTTCCCTAAACCCAACCAATTTTATGGATTGACCCACCCACTCACTTCCCTAAACCCAACCAACAATTTTCAAAAGCAATCCAGGAAAAAGAAAAGCCCTCGTCTGATTTTTACTACGTTTTCAGATTTTTACCACATTTACTTTCTGGAACAGTTCTTCACCAGACTCGAACCCCGTTGTCGCGGTCGACTCCTCTCTGCGTCTCAAGTCTGCCGACGTACATGGAGAGCTAACGGGACAAACTGGTTACAGCGGGAAAGCCGTCTGTACGGAGGTAAGCGGTCAGCTGATAAGCACAAAAAGTAACGGCGTCATACTGCCCCGTATCACTCGTTAAAAAAATGAAATGCAGCCATACGTACCTCTGGCCACATAATTCGCGGTCTCCAGAAACGTGCATAGGACTACGTTTTCAGAATGTTTGTCAGTTGCTATTCTTAAAGTCTTATTTGAAAACAAATGAAGTTTGTAATAAATGAGTCATATGACTCATCTAAAGCATGTTAATTATGTTTATGTTTAGTAAATTGTCAGTTAAGGATGGTGTGATAACTTTTCATTTGGGTTTTTAAACATGATGTCATTATGCTTTATGTTGCACCTCAGTTATTTCTGAATTTGATCATCGTCTATATACACGAGTGCAAACTCACTGATTGGCAAATCTACAACCTTGTAGTCACATTATAAGAATGCTGTTTATAGCAACTCTGTATCTGCTTCATTCACTATGCCTGTCTTATCTATTTCTCCTTAAAGTTGATAATTCAGACAGACTGGATGTCACATTGAAAGCACTGTTAGATAAGTGCTCCAAGGACACCTATGAGGATGATGATTCCCGAATTAGCCTAACCAAAGTCCTGCAAATCCTGGGAATGGCATAAGGGAGTCATACCCATGGTGATAAAAAGTTAAGGGAGTAATATTGTTTTTGGTTGTCTTGTTTGTTTGTTTTTTCTTTTATTGCATGAACCTGAAGTGGCCTTGCAGTTGGTTTGCAGTTTTTCATTCTTTTAGTGGTTTACATTATGGGTGTGTGATATTATAACAGTAATATCATGATTGTTGCTTCAATAATGTGTTTTAACAAGCTGTAATTTGGGGGAACAAGAATTTACTGCATAACAAAGTATGTTAGAATGTATAATGTCCCAAGAATCCAAGTTACTTAAAAAAGAAAAACATGTTTTATGGTTTTAATATTTGTAAGATGTAGTTAAGAAATATCATACAAGCCAGCCTAGTTATTTTTGACAAAATTGTAATCACGATTATTTCAAACGATTATCAGTGGGTCATATTACCAAGAACATATCGATTTCTTCCCTGTAAATGAAGTTGCTGCTACACATGAACATTTCAAAGAATTATCATTGCCAAAGTAGAATGGGAAAAAAATTAAGACAAACTAACAAAAAGTCCTCAGAAATTATGGAAAAGAATAGGAAAAACCTCAACAGATAAATAAACAACATACAAATAAAACAAAACTGTGATTTAAGCATACTCTTCTATGTAATAATTATTATTCAAGGCCTATTATAGCATGTCCTTCAGTCAAGAGCCACGATTTTTTCATTGTCTGTTGTTGTTTGATTAATAATAATTCTAAACACAGTTGACGGCTGGAACTGTCGCACTGTCACTGGGGTGTGGTTTTGGTTTCACATGCCTCTCTTTATGTTCGTTTATTACATAACAAACGACGGTTTACTTGTATAATCACTAAGCGCTGTGTTTTGACACATTTTTGCAAATAATTGACCATTTAGGCATACACTCACACGTGTCTGTACCTTACAAATATTATGCAGATTTTATGCTGCAGTTCAACAAATGCAAAGTTAATATAATGTAAGGTACATTTTAGATCCAGTGCTTTCTCTTTTCTGTATTCTGTTTATAAAAATAGCTCCAAACAATGCCAGAACAGAAAATGTGGCCAACTGAATGAAATTGCTTTTGAACAAATCATTTGAATCAGTGATTCAGTTTATAAAGTCATGATTCACCATTCATAAAGTCACCCTGTATGCGAATGTTTTTACTTCCATACTATGTATAGGCAAAAACTGAGAATTGTCTAATTTATTGTTTTGTGTGTGTACAACTCGCCTATGAAATTGACATGAAGGTAAACTGCTGTACCAATAGCAAGCTTCTGGTGTATCACCTGTTTATTAAGCACACTTTTTGATCAAAGCCATAAAGTGCATTGCTGTTATTGTAATACTAGGGCTGCACAATATATAGTTTCAGCATCGATACTGCAATGTGCACATCCACAATAGTCACATTGCAAAGATATGCAATGTTGAGTCTGAATTGTAGTTGACCAGGAGCTATAGAATTGTATTAAATTACTGTATTTATATGATTTCCGCAAAAAAAACAAACATAATTTTTGTACTTACCCCACTGGCAGATAATTTTACTTGTTTTAAGCAAAAATTCTTAATTAGGACTAATTTCTTCTGAAGTTGAAAACAAAACATTGTTTTTACTTGATCTATGAATTTTGAGATATTTGGACTAGAACAAGACAAAACAAAGAATTAAAGAGCACCTATGCTAAAAAATCATCTTTTGTAAGCTGCTTGGACAGGACTGTGTGTAGGTATAGTGTGTCCACAGTCATTTTGGGGTGATATAAAACCAATAAGTCTCTTTTTTTAAATTTTCTGACATTAAAATAGGATCCAAATCCCTCCCATTTTGAGGCCGACCGCAACTTGACGTAGGAGTGCGGTTTCCCGCCCACTAAATTAATTGACAGCAGTGTAATAACATGTCTCGTAGTAACGCATATAATCATATCAACAAGACAGGACGTGTGCAAAGCAACCAGGATTAAAAGATCTGTTCGGCTGGTTGTGATAATTAATCATCATCAAATGTGATCAAGAATGAGTTTTACAAGTTTAAAACGTTTTTAAAACAGTGCATGTGTGTAATAAATTACAGCGATTTACTTCAGCTTTACTTTATCACCACAGCCGCATGTCAGTACAATTATAAGAGAAGATGCTTCAATCCCGGTTTGTGGATGTTAAATCAGGTTTATTTTATACATTGACGTAACGGATATCCACAGCAGTGGATATTAAAGTGTATCCAGTCACATTTGCCATGCAAAAGCAGTGCAAAGTTAAACACGCGCTGTGTGTGTCTCTGTGTGTGTCCGCTGTGTGTGTGCGAGAACTTTGTAAGGACATTGTGTGTGACTCATTGCAGAAAAGCTTAAATGAACTCCACAAGAAATACATCAAATAATCATTGGTGAAGTTCTTACTGTAGTATTTCTCACAAACGTTACATGAGATCTGCTTCCTTCATGTCTGTCTGTTATCTGACGCAGCTGAGGTGGAGACTGAGGCACACTCTGACAGGCACGTGGGAACAATGGATTGAAGGCACAGGCCACCAAAACAGCTACATAGTGTTCAAAGCAAAAAAAATCCAACATTCTAAAAGGTATAATACATAATCTGATGGGTGTTTTGAGCTGAAACTTTACAAACACATTTTGAAGACTTATCTTAAATCTTGAAAAAGGGGTAAAATTGGTGCTCTTTAAAAAAAAATTGTTTAGCATTGTTGTAACGCCTGGGTGGCAGATAATGACATGACGAAGGAAATATACAAAAACGGATTTATTGAACACTTATGGCGAACAGATACTGGATGCGGGAAGACAGGACGACACAGGAACAGAGAACCAAA
>CAIGQW010054073.1:10749357-10770968 GCA_903798125.1 Danio choprae | reverse complement strand
TATCATTTCTGAGAGACATGGTGTCGGCGGCCATTAGCCTGTCATTGAGCAGACCAAAGACAGTTGACGTTGTCCATCCACAAGATGGCAACAGAGACTGCATAATAAGCCCTTACAGGAGAGGAAAAACCCAGTCTAATTTTAAACTACAGCTAATCAAATCATTATAAACTGGTTAGTGACTTTCTAAGTTGAACTCTCTCTTTTGTATGTTGTAGTGCTATATTTATACCGTAGTAATTGTAAAATTGTTGAATGTGAGATGGGAGTCACATATCAGGAATGTATGTATTTTGTGTTGAGTTACTTTTTTGTTTTCGCTACTACAGACTAGTTCAGAAAACAGAAAGAACGAAGAAATGCCTGCTTGTGTTTAGTATTTTTCCTTATCACAAACACAACAGTAATCTGGTAGTGATTGCATTGATTTGGCTTTTTTGGGGTTAAATATTGTGATCTCCCGATTGCAAGAGAGAAATACTGGGAAATCTCTGTAGACTGAGATGGCCTTTCATGCTGTTCAGCCGTATAATCTTAAAATGTCAGCAAAATCACCTGTTCCTCATCATGTGAACGTGTGTTTGATACTAAACATATGGGACTACATCAGACAACCAATCACTCTGAAGAGTAAGAAAACGGGCCAATGAATGCCAAAATGAATTGGCAGAGCTCAGCTCCAAAACTGACAGTGATTAGCCATTAGTGCTAGATAAGCTGCCGGCTGAGGAGCGAGCACTAGAATTTAGCTTCAGAGCCTCTCATGAGACTGAAGACGCTCTATCTGCCAACCTGATTTCAAGACTGAAGGTCTGATTTCAAGACTGGGGTCCAGCATGTTGATGCGGTGCTCACGGACAGCTCATGCTCTCACTGTGAGGGCATGGCTATTGCACAACTGAGATCGCGGCTTCCAAACCACCCCCGTTGCTCTATGTGAAAGCGGTTAGCACGTGGGCAGGTCTGAGGATCACAGTGGGATCTCTCGGACCCCCCACTCCTCCACAGCGTGCCCCATCCAAGCTTCGAGTGGTTGTGTGGTTCATCCCCTGGGATGCCCGCGCCTCCGCACTTTCCACTGGCTTGTGAACGCGCCAAGCCAATCGGACTGTGAAGTGACCCTAAGGCAGGCCGCTTGGAGAAGAGGAGAACCTCTTCTTTCCCCGGTGGAGGGCCGGGACCCCCCGCGAAATGAATGTAGTTATACGAAAATAGCGGCTTTCACTCCCTCTGGGTGTGGAAGCCCAATTGCTGCCAGCATGGGACGAGCTGCCTTCCAGCTCTCAGCTTTGGTGCACTTCGCCACAGACTTCGGGATCCTGGAACCTTCAGTCCCTGGATGGACCTTGCCTTCTCTGGGCATGGGTGCCCTTAGTACAAGTGTTCAGCCATGCTGTCATTCTGACAGATGCTTCCAGTACGGGCTGGTGGGCTGTGTGTATTGAGCATGCAGCTGCAGGTTCGTAAACCGGACTTCGTTTGCGTTGGCATTTTAATTGCCTGGAGTTGTTGACAGTGTTTCTCTACCGTTATGGGAGGGGACACACGTGTTGGTTAGGATGGCCAGCATGGCTGCAATAGCGCACATCAACCGTTTGGGTGATGTGCGCCACCGCCGCATGTCCCAGCTCGCTCGCCATCTGCTCCACCGGATTCATGCGGCTTAATAGCTTCGCGTTGTTCATATCATGTACGAGCTCTCCGTGTCAGCTTACACGCTCTCACGACAGTTATTTTTCCAGGAGAATGGAGACTCCACGCCGGCACGGTCCAGCTCTTGGGCACGCTTCAGAGAAGCCCAGGTCACCCTGCTGCTTCTCCCGAGCGGCCCTTTGCTAACTGGTTTTCCTGCTCTGCGCTGGCTCTCAGCTGGCCCCAGGTTTGCGCAATATGTGTTTTTCCCCAGTGAGCCTGCGCACACAGACTCTGTGCAATGTTGGGGAGACGAGGAACGGGTCTCGCTCGTTGTGCCTTCTTGGCTCAACCGGACCCGAGTTTCCGGACTCACACTCCTCTTGATGGCTCTCCCTGATGGTTAATTTCATCATCGCCCCTCCCCCCTCTCTTGTCCTCTTGGGATCTCTCTAGCCCCAGTGGTTATGGTTTGGTCCGTTGAGCCACTCGATTCAGTATCTGTAAGTTTTCTGTCCATGAAGGCAGCTCTGCTGATCGCGTTGGTATCATTCAGGAGGGTTAGGATTTCGGTGACATTTTCGATCAGCAAATCATGCCAGAAATTCGGACCAGCCTACTCTCCACACGTCCCCGTTCCCTATTCGGGGAACATGGGTTACGTACATAACAGGATGTTTTGTCATCATTTTAAACATTATACTAGAAAAACATTCAAATACTAGCTCTAAAGTGACTTTTGTGTAGTAGTAGTGGTTTCTGCTGTTCTGCTGTACTTACAGTTTTATATATAGTTCTATATACTTCTCAAGGTGAAGTTACTTATACTTCAAGTTTATACCACCCAAAAAGTATCACGATTCATTTTAATATAACAACAGATATAACCTAGATTTTAGTCATTTATTTGATCGATATCTATTAAGAATTAGATCCAGTTATGGTTACAAGGTTATAAGGTTACAAATGCAATGCAAGGTTAAATATTTGGGTAAAATGCAATGTCCTTCTAAGAAAGTCCTCTTCTGAGACTTTCTTTCTATGATGTCCCACCACTCATTTCCAGTGTCCCAGTAGTTGTCAGAACTAAAATATGTTTTTCTGATCGCTGTCTGTCTGAGACTGTGGCCCCGTTGCCTATTTATGGTGGGAATTACGCTATGGAAAAATATGACAAAGTACATTCCAAGACTTAAACTGGAAATGGTGGAATAGAGCAAACAGTGAGTCTCAGAAGAGCTGAGGGGAGAGCACCAGACATTCTCATACCATCTCACATCCACACATTACCACTAATATATTATCCATTCTCACTTTTGCACAATATGTGTAATGATTATTATGAGATAACATTGACAACCATAAAATGACCATACTAATCTAAAATACATTACATCGCATTTCCAGCTTTAGCATTATTGATTTATATTGACTGACCTTTAGAGCTTTTTGAAGCATTGCATGCTGAAGCATATGACATAAAACTGGAAACACTTCAGGAATTTCTAAGTCATCATATGACTTCATACATTCTACAGGATTTCTGCATGAACATGATGGCTCTACAGTGTGACTAAATGCAAGTTGGTACACTGGTGTGAATGACCTAATCAGAGCTCATGAAATTATAAATACAGTCGGATTAAGAACAACTTGCACTTTATTGCCAAAAGTTTTGGGACATCGACTTAGCTTGCACATGAATTTAAATGGCATCCCAATCTTAACCCACAGGGTTTAATATGGAGTTAACCCACCCTTTACAGTTATAACAGCTTCACCTCTTCTGGGAAGGCTTTCTTTAAAGTTTAGAAATGTGTTTGTGAGAAGTGTGTTTTAAGACCATTCTACTAGAAGCTACTATTTGTGAAGTCAGGCGCTGATCTTGGATGAGAAGGACTGGCTCACAGTATCTGCTATAGTTCATCCCAAATGTGTTCTGTTGTGTTGAGGTCAGGACTCTTTGTAGGCCAGTCAAGTTCTGCCAAACCAAACTTTCTCATCCATGTTTTTATGGACCGTGCATTGTGCACTGGTGCACAGTCATGTTGGAACAGGAAGGTACCATCACCAAACTGTTCCCACAAAGTTGGGAGCATGAAATTGTCCAAAATGTCTTGTTAGACTGAATCATTAAATGTTCATTTTACTGAAACTAAGGGTCCAAACCCAACCCCTAAAAAAACAATCCCACACCATCAAGCCAACCTTACACTTGGCACAATGCAGTCAGGCATTGTTCCCGTGGCAATATCCAAACCCAGAGTTATCCAGATTGCCAGACATAGAAGTGTGATTTGTCACTCCACAGAATTTGTCTCCACTGCTCTAGAGTCCAGTAGTGGCTTGACATGAAGAAACAGAACAAACTGAGACAAACTAAATCCAGAAGAACTTTGGCAACATCTCTAGAATGCTTTAAAACACCTACCTGCAAAGCTACCTGAAAAACGATGGGCAAGTGTTTTAAATGCAAAGTGCTGTCATACAAAATGTTTATATGATTTAGTTAATGTAAGTTAATTGATAAATAAAATATACTTATGATGAATAATGATGAATAATGATGAAATTAAAAGATATTTAAATATCTTAAATATGATATTAATGCATCATATTTAAGCATCCTCATTTTACAGCATTTTTACACAAGTGCCTAAAACAGTACTGTAGCTTTGCGGGTGGGTTTTTTAAAGCGAGAGATGTTGCCAAAGTTCTTTTGGACTGAATTTGTCTCAGTTTGTTCTGTTTCTTTATGTCATTCCAGACAGACATGATCATTCCATGATCAGATCATATCTCTGTGTGGAGCACTGGCTTTTGGCAGACTCCTTGTGCAGGCAATAATCTCACTGTATAATTACAATTAATGACAAAAATAATGTTTGGAAATGTAAATTGATATTTCAAATTGACATGCTACAGAAAAATATAGAAATAACATATACTTTAAACTTTTTTTATTTTGACTTTTTTACATTTATATATATATATATATATATATATATATATATATATATATATATATATATATATATATATATACAGTATATGTTCTCCCAAATTTGTCAGTAATTGTGAACAGTTTTCCAATTCAAGTGGGAAGAATCTTTTTGTTCATGAATCTTGCGTCTCAGAGTGATTATATCAAATAAAAGTGAAAGGCTTTGTATTTTTTATAAAATGTGGAGGGAAAAAGTACATGCTGTAAAGTACAATGAAAATAATCTGATAACATACTCTAAAAATACTCTATTACAACATAAAAGTTACTGTCTAGTGTCAGTCTGTCTGTGCTGATGTGCTATATAATGTCTGTACCACTAATTGCATCGGAAGACAAGTAGATATCATGGCTGTGTTTATTTTTTCTTCTCTTCATATTTCAAACAGATATTCTTGAGAAACCACTGCTGTGCTTTTATTGGAAACAGTGACTCTACAAATAATGAAACAGAAATTGTAATCTTTTCATTTTTTCTCTACCTTGGGATAGAATTAATCCCCGCAGAGAACAGAGGAGTAGCTAATATCCTTGTTTCCTTGAAGGGGTGAGATATGGTGTACTCCAGGGAGCCTATGAAGGAAAATACATAAAGTAAACATGTTTTTTTTTCCGCTGTGGCCATAATAGACCCCTCTTTTTTATGCTGCGATTTAATGCTTGAACACTTATTTATTTAGTCTTGTGACTTCTACTACCCCTTGACCCTTGCCCTTACATTCTCTCTTCAAGAGTGATTCATTTCTACTCGCCTGCAAAGCGTTGACTGATATTATTAAAACACTGTCTTGAGTTGTTTACTCTAGTAACACTGGTAACCTTTGCCATTGAGTTACTTCATTGTGTCGTGTCACATGAGTAGTGTACTCTGTTTCCTTGGAAGTGCTGCTTTTGAGGTTTAGGGTTTTAACTGACTAGGTTAATCTGACCTTAAATGAGTTTGTTTTAGATTATATTGATGTTATATTGAGTTTGATTTAGATTGTATTGATGTACAGATAGGAATTCCAGATTAGACAAGAGGTCACAGGTCAAAATGACCTTCTGAGTTGTAATAAAAATTTTAATGACTTAAATTTGATTCTGTATTTTCTAGAATATAAGTCTCTTTTATCTGAATTGTGCTGTAAAGTATATTGCGCTTTGCATGTCAAACATGCACAAATTGTCCACATGTTTGGATTGGTGACAAATGTGAGTATTTATAAAGCACATATTTCCATGCTGCTAATTTCAGTTTTGCTTTAGGTACATTTGTTTACGTTTGACATTTATAATACAGTAAGTCACTATAGTTTAATTTATACTCATATTCATTCATTTGTTTGTTCTGAATGCCATTCAATGTGAAGTACTGGCTATGAAGTGATGGAATCTAGTCTATTTTGCAATAGTCTTTATTACAAGTAGCCTAATTCATCATTTTTAATTAATTTCTGATATGTAATTGTTTTTTTTCTTCTCAACAATGTAATTTTTACACAGTGTGACAGTGTGCATTTAAAAAAAGTTTCACATATACACTACGCTTTCAAAATGATCTGTCTTTACACATCTGTGAAAATGCTCAAAAATGCTGTAGTCCATATTCCAGACTAGTATTTAGTGCTGTCACCTTTTTAATAATCATTAAAGTAATTGATAATGTGCTGTCGGCAGTTGGGTATTGATGTGTATGTGGAATTTGCCATGTGTGTAAGATGTGTCTGCACTGTTGGTAGCAATGTGAAGTAAATCCGGTGTTTACACAGACAAAGCAATGGCAATGTTTTCAAAAACTTGCATTTTGGGACTTGTTTTCAGATTTATGCACAAAAACACAGTCGTTGTTTAAATGAACAGGCAAAATGAAAAAAAGCTTCCCATTTTGGCTTAAAACATTGGCATGCAAATGGCCCCTTATAGACATGAGTGGCTTATTTTAGGGCAAATACATTTATAATAGGTACACTCTTAAAATGGTCTTTAACATTTTCATTAATTCCAAAAAATGCACTTGTTTCAACATACCCCTGCATGTTCAGTAAATCAGCCTATGTGCTGTTGGTTCATTGAAGCCATTGCAAAATGCGGAAGAGAAGATACACACACTCAAGTTAATGCCACACTCCTTAAGCAGAGATTTACACCCAATCATTGTTTGTGTGTTGTCATGGGGTTTGCCACAAGTGCGTCCCAGGCTTCCTAGTATTTCAGCAAATGGTCATCTGCATGTAAACGACCGGCTCTGAGACAGATCAGATCACCCAGCAGTCGCTTTGGTGAGAATATTGCCCAAGTGGAATGGAAACTTCATTTCAAGGCTAATATTAGCCTGGCCCTCTGGAAAATTCCTTCTAAATATTCACAAGCTGAGAAAAGGCAAAGAACTTGACAGTATAAACAAAAAAGATTTTAGCTTTTGAAATATGGATTCAAATTTCACTTTTGTCCTTTGTTAGTGTTTATATATTTGAAATAACCTCCAATTATCAGGAACAGAAGCTCTTTTAGTTCTTTCTTGAGGGTCTTTTTTAGATTCCACAATGCTTTTGATATGTTTGTCCACTCCAATAAAGATATCTCACCAAGACTAGACTACTTTTGTTCAAAGACAAAATACACAATGTTTTGAGACAGAACCCAGTTACTATAGACCTCTAGACCTTCAAAATCAAAGACAAAACACTTGAGTGTTTTGGGAAACAGGGTCAGACTTTTCAACTTAACAGAGAGAAAGAGCATGGCTTCATGCCAGAGACACCCAGACACTCTGATTGTAAAGGTACAGTGCGCAATGAAATAAGACGTTGTCTATTTGAAAACATACATCAGATAAGTTGACAGTATTAGTTGTAGAGAACATACTAGGACTGTTACTGTTAAACATTTTGATGGTGCAGTAAGCCTTGTGTCCACAAAAAATAAAATAATAAAAAAATTCATGGTACTGTTATTTGCAACTGACTTTGCAAATCATTTGTTTGTTTTTTGACAAAATGATGGGTCAGCATAGAGCACTAGAGTCACTGTTAAAGCACTGTTGGGTCAGCATAGAGCATGTTTTTATGTTGCTGTTCTTGTTGATGTCGCTGTACACATGAAAAACATGAATAGCATTGTGTTTTACCCAAAGTTGAACTTAATTTCAGATATTTTCTCAGTGACCAGAAAATATGCGAAAGAGACACTCAATACATCATGCTCATGGCTTTCTAAAAACTGTGGCACTCTCACTTAAATGAATAAATCAAACTAATAAAAAACGAAACTTTGCTTGATACGCTGCCTAATGCCATAACTTGAATGGCAAGAGCATTGTAGGATCTCTGTGTGTGGCCAGAACTGTAAATTCCGATAAATTTATTAACCCATATTTCTTTTTTACTTCTGTGGAACTCAAATAATGCCTCAGTGTTTTGAAAGTCAGTGAAAGTCAATGTTGTTTTGTACACTGCTGATTTTCGATTTATGCACCGAAATATAATTTCTTTAATGTTTTGTGTTCTGAGGAGTTATAGAGGTTTGAAATGCATGGGTTATTTATGTCCTTTATTTGCATCCAGCTTGAACGTGTTAAAATGAGAATGGTATGCATTATATCTGACATCTAAACTGCTCTTTTTTTCTAGGTAAATCTCACTTGGCCATAGTCCAGCGGGTTAACAACGAAGGAGAAGGTGATCCATTCTACGAAGTGCTTGGCATTGTCACCCTGGAGGACGTCATTGAAGAAATCATCAAGTCTGAAATCCTGGATGAGACAGACTTATATAGTATGTGCCATGAACGTC
Source organism: Danio choprae (assembly GCA_903798125.1). NCBI lineage: Eukaryota > Metazoa > Chordata > Actinopteri > Cypriniformes > Danionidae > Danio > Danio choprae. The sequence continues at coordinate 10,762,559 of CAIGQW010054073.1, read as the reverse complement.
ATGTATTTGTGCATGTGTTTTAGTTTTATTAAAGAAAAGGAGCTTAAACAGTACACTGTAAAACTGTGAAAAATGACACTACTGTATAGGGATACTTCATTAACGTTTAAACTGAATATTTATTATCAACTTGTCACCTGGACAACAAACAAAACCTGCAGTGTATATGTTTTAAAAGCCATGTCACTTCAAATTTTTAATATATACTTTTTTCCTTAATAGCGCACAGATACAAATCACACAGATTATAAAGGCCCTGGTATACTTGAAACAAAAGTCTTTTTTCCTCTTTGTTTGAGGACAAGACGAAGTTTGAAATGGCTGAGTAATACTGAGATATACAGTTTTCGAATCTTCCAACAGCGAACCATTCAAATGTACTCAACCCTCCAGTCTGTTCATTTTGCTAAATTGGTGTTGTTGTTGTTTTGGATGTTGTTCTCCTGTCTGACCTCAGTGGATATGAGACATTGTAAAAATCAATTGCACTTCAAAGAAGGCGGAGTTCCAGAACACACCCACCAATTGCATAGTTTTCATGGACCAATGGTGTATCAAAGGTGTTTAGGAGCCAAAACAAACTCCCCCCAAAGTTGGCTTTGGTGTGCTGTTTCGAATTGTTGAAATTAACTCCAAACAAACTTTGTTTTTGTGAGATTTTTTTAAAATTAAGTCATTTCAGTTCGACTTTGTTTGAAGTATACCAGGGCCTTGTTGCCGAGTTCTCTTTCATGTATCAACTGACAAATAGATAAAAAGATAACGTCAAAACACTTTATTTTTATGACCTCTTTTAAACATTTTGTTGACAATAAGTAATGTTGCATCAACATGTCAACCAAATGTCCTTAGAATATTAGCAGACTGTCTGCTTAAAGGGATAGTTCCCCCAAAATGGAAAATTTCTTACTATTTACTGCCACTCAAGTGGTTCCAAACCTTTCTTTATCCTGTTGAACACTAAATATATTCTGATGAAAGCTGAAAATCTAAAACCACTGACTTCTATAGTAGGAAAAACGAATACTATGGACGTCAGTGGTTACCTTTTTCCTGCTTTCTTCGAAATATCTTCTTTTGTGTTCAACAGAAGAAAAAAAAAGTTAATCATGTTATAAACAAGTCAAGGGTTAGTAATTGATAACAGAATTTTCATTTTTGGGTGACCTATCCCTATAATATCTGCTTAGTTATCTTCTTCTGCTGATCTCCTAATAGAAATTCTACTATTCTACAATATAAATTTGACTGCAAGTAACTTTACAAATACAAGTCAACCTATTGGTACTCCAATTCCACCAGTCCTCTTTTACTATACTAACAGTCTTATAAGAGTTAGTAGACATGTAGATGCAACTTTACTTACAGCCGACAGAACGTGTCAAAATAAAGTTGGATGGGATTTAATTCGATTTGTGATATTTTGACGTGTCTGTTCTTGGAATGAAACTGGAGGAATACAATCAGTGTTTTTTTAAGGGAGTTCAAAAACTGCTAACTGATAAAGAGCATGGGGAGTGGACTTTGGGCTTTGCAACTTTGCAGATCTTTTTCATGCTCTCATCATTACACACTTAAGGTAGTTTGAATTATAAAAACAGAGTAATAGGACAGCTTTAAGTTTCAACAAATGCTTTCGGTTTTCGCTTTCAATTAGCTTGACATTAAACAATTGTAAATATCTTTACATATGAGGCAAGATGCTTTACACACATTAAGGAATTTCATTTCCTTTTTTTTACCTCTGTCATTTCATTTCAACAGCTGACAACAAAACAAAAAAGAAAATCACCCATCGAGAAAGGAAGCAGGATTTCTCAGCTTTCAAGCACATGGACAATGAAATGAAGGTTAAAATATCACCTCAGCTCCTACTGGCTACTCTGCGTTTCCTAGCAACAGGCAAGTGTACTGCATTGCTGCTTGATTTACCCCAGTGTGTCCTGTGACTGTAGTTTGCTTACACAGAGGAGGAGCTTGGCCTCTGGGTTTTGGTGAAAGTCGTGCCATGATGTTGATGTTTTTTTTCTTTTTTCTTTGCTCTGCATTCTTAGATTTGCATTAAGAAAGCAGCTTGTTTGTGTAAAACCCTGCAACAGCTTGGGGAAGGAATTAAAAACATCTTTGAGGCTGACAGAAAAGTTTCTCTGTCACTTTATGTTACATAATATGTGTCTCTCAGAAAAAAAATAAAGATTTTAGTGTAGTGTAGAATCAACAGGCTCCTGTTGTTGGCAGAAATGTTTATTCTTTTTTTAAGAGGCACCCAGAATACGTCTGCGAGGTTTCAGCTCAACATACCCCAGACATCATGTATTATACCATGCTGTAGATGTCCATTTCTGAGTGGGCAAAAAATAAGTTTTTGTTTCTCTTCACATACAAATGAGCTGGATATCCCAAAGGTGGAAATTTTACAACCGTGTCTCAGATTCTTTATCTTTTTTTATCGTGTCTCGATGACATGACATTGCAGTTCTTCATCATCATGAAAGTTTATTGTATGCATTCATTTTAAAATTGTCAATTGATCCTCCTGATATAGTTTTCTGAGCGCTCTCAATCGAAGCACATGCAGAGAATCCTGGTGTCAGATGGCGCATGTTGTGTATTAAACTTAACTTACAGCTAAAATGCAAACAAACAGACAATAAAATAATAATTTATGTTACGAAGACACTTGTATAAATGCACATTTATAATTTTATCTCTAAATGTTTTAAATTTTACGAGGAAAATTTACAATTTTTAGTTGCAGCAAAGCACTAAAATGCCATTAACCCCACTCCTACCTCTAAACCATTTCTAAATTGTAACCATTTCTTTTAAAGGGACATGAAATTACTCAAAATTCTTAGGTAGACTACTTCAACATTACTTTTTCCAAATTTTCGAGCAACACAAGTAAATTTTGTGTGAAATTTAAAAGACATGACTTGTGCTCAACAAGCCATTTATTTGTTTATTCGTTTCTTGTTGCATTCATTTGGTTTGAATTAAAGCTGCAATATTGTGAACTCTTTTTTAGTTTGTTTCAATACATTTTAAAACTTTTTTTTATTCCTGTGACAGCAAAGCTGAATATTCAGCATCATCGGTCATCTGCACCACAGCATCCTTTGTAAATCTTTTTATTTTCTCAATTTGCTGCTCAAGAAACATTTAATTACATCCATGTTTCATCTCTCAAATATTGTGGAAATCGTTGTTTTTAATTTTAATCAATAGAATTTTCCTGGAGAACCCTATTTTAAGATTCAAAATCCTGAACGGCCCCTCACAAACAAACAAACAAAAAAAACTTTTAGCAAACAAGAATGTGAAAATCAGTTGTTGGGTTTTTAACAATTCACATTTATTAGTTTGAATTAGTGCATAAGAGCTCAGTCTAACTTTGGCTTTTGTGTGATCCAGTCTATGATCTGAACTATAAATGCAGACGATCTAACAGCCTGTGGTGCTTACTTAAAGGCTGAAAGAAACTCGCTTAAGGCTAGAAAGTAATTACTTAAAGTTCTTTCAAGTAGCTAGATGTAATTAAATTAACTTTTAACGATTATTAAAATGGTGAAATTGCTTGTCAGTGGTTTGGTTTATCCTCAATTTATAGTACGTTTTTGTCTAAAACTTTAATTTCCTTTCTACACAAAATAGTGACCTCTCATAAATCTTTGGTGACCCCTTGTAGAGGTCGCAACCCCTAGGTTGGGAAACACTTATTTCAACTCTTTGGCTGTAGAAAGTGCACAATAGAGGAAAAGAAAAAGCTTTATTAATAATCTTACTAGAAACACACAGGAAATAATCCGATTCAAACTTTGGAACAACAGTGTGAATGAAATAAATATAATTTTATATACTGTACTAGCAATAAAACAATAAACTAAATAATATAATAATAACATTCAAGCAACAAAAAACCATCTAAATAATAAAATGCTTGCTAAAAGGGATGGTTCTGCCATTCTGCCATCATTTGCTCACCCTTCTTCCAAAGGTTTTACTTTTATTTTGCTGTTGAACACGAAATAGGATATTTTGCAGAATGTTGGAAACCTGTAACCGTTGACATCAATAGTAGGACAAACAAATACTAAGTCAGTGGTTAAAGGTTTTCAACATTTTTCAAGATATCTTCTTTTGTGTTCAGCAGAGCCAAAAAAAAACAAACTCAAGTTGGTTTGGAACAAGTCAAGGGTGAGTAAATGATGACAGAATTTAGATTTTTTTGTGAACTATCCCTTTAATTTACCAATATGTTTTGTTCCACTACAACAAACCAGTTTCTCTAGCAATTGTTTTGAAGCCTTCATGCAGTTGCCTTTTTTATACTAATGAGATTATTACTGGTATTCAGAAAGCGTGCATTTATTAAAAAAGTATGATGTTTTGACTTTCTATTTATCAGAGAATGCTGAAGGGAAAACTTCAACAAAAATATTACGCTTGCATATCTGTTTCAACATTGGTTTTTTGGGTGCCAAATCAACATATTTAAACACTTTGACACTATGAAAGATCATATTACATTGAAGACTGAAGTAGTGAATGCCAAAAATTCAGCTTAACTATCAAAGAAAACTAATTAAAATTTAAATTAATGTAAGAAACATTTATTTATGCACAATGTTTTTTTTAACTGTTTAAACTGATTTATTGAACAAATAAATGCTTAAGAAACTTTAATATGAAACGTTCATTGACCCCAAACTTTTAAATGGTTTAATGTGCATGATATTTGTGTATCTTTGCTGATTCCTGCATTCTTGCAGAACTGTTCAGGCATTTGGCACAACTTCCAAAAGTCCTTTCCATTTGCTTTACCATCCATCAGTCCGCTGTTAAAGGGTCCCAAGTGTATCCGTGTTTAATAGAGACAAACGGGCATGCCAAACATATTCCGACTGGTATTCCCCTTTAAAACCTAATTGAAGGATTTGCTGAGAACTTTCTCCTTGTGGCTTACGCTAATCATTGATTAACAAATACAATACTATTAGCATTTCCCGGTCAAGCCATGACCAGCTGCAAGGTGACACACATACTGTAATCAGAGTAGTGTTACACTCAGATATTTACCAACAGTCAACAAGCATAAACAAACAACTTATGCTTTCCTTATTACAGATTCATACAGTCACAGACACTGACTGTCACAGAAGTCAGTGACGTTTTTTTTTATTCAATTATTGCAAACTGATGAGCACAACAAAACCACATACAAACTGTTAACAGTATCTGTCTTTAAAGGTTTATCAGTTATTGTTATATTTCAGTTTTCTTATGAAGAACATTAATGTGGTTTTTACTATCAACTGTTGCGTTCTATATAATGTGTTCAGTTTGAAACATTTGAAAATCATCTTGAAAATCCAATATCACCTGTACTCATGGTTTAGAAAGGATCAGCAAGATGAAGATAATGATCATCTCTTCTTTTGCTTTACAGAAGTTGAGCCATTCAGTCCAAACCAGATGTCTGAGAAAATCCTTCTGCGTCTCCTCAAACACCCCAATGTCATCCAGGAGGTCAAATATAATGACAAGAATAAAAAGGCCATCGAACATTACCTCTTCCACCGCAACAAGCCCGTGGACTATTTCATCCTCGTCCTGCAGGTCAGCTTGTTTGTTTGGTCCAGGGCCGTGGAGGGCATAGAGAGAGAACGGATTGAGGTTATTAGCCTAGAACAAGCTGGGATTTTCGCAAGTATTTAACACCCCCAGTTTGAAAGATTTCAACCAAGGGAAAATTGTTTCAGCATTGTGATAGACATTTCTACTTGAATTTGCTGAATATAACTGTTGTTGTGGGCTGTATTGAAAGTCTGGTCTCCAATGTGATTGTTCTCTAAGGGGAAAGTGGAGGTGGAGGCAGGGAAGGAGGGACTGAGGTTTGAAGCTGGAGCTTTCTCTTCATATGGGATGATGGCTCTCACTGCTTCTCCAGGTAAACATTCATGAATACAAATGTCTGGCATTTCGTTGGCCAAATACCAATTTGCACATTTCTGCATTCTATTTTGCTTCTGTGTACACTAAATATACATTTAAGCCTCAATTTAAGATGTGTCTATTTGTATTTGGGGTGTATTATATTGAGCAAAAAACAGTTTGGGAATTTTTTTCCCAATAAAGATCAGACTATATTTTGTTGCACCTCTATAGCTTGGCCGGTTTATGCAGGTCGTCAATAAATCAACACAACACTAAAATCACCAATAGGTGGTGGCAAGTACTTATCCAAAAGGCTTAGTTCACATAAAAATGACAATTCTGTTATTAATTACTCACCCTCCTGTCATTTTAATCCAAGAGATCTTTGTTCATTAAGATATCTTAGATGAAATCCGAGAGCTCTCTGATTCTCCATAGACAGCAACAGTTCCGGTACATTCAAAGGCCAGAAAAGAACACCAAAACATTCTCAAAACATTCCCTGTTACTTCAGTGGTTCAACTGTAATCTTATGAAGCTCCAAGAATACTTTTGTGTGGCATAAATACTGTAAAAACAACTTTCTTTGTATATATCTTCCGCATCAGATTAGGGGTGGATTTCACGCATTACAAAGCTTGTGAGTTGTGCTGCTGACTCTAATAGCAATATATCATATAAATATTCGTATTAAACGCACACCCTGGCCTGTAAAGGAAGACAAGACAATGACAAACAAAGTCGTTTTTTCAGGGATGTTTGCTGTTTGTTCAACCTACTTTTCTTAAAATGAGCTGAAACATCACAATTCTTGACTTTTTGACACAATTGTTTTATGTTTAGTCTTCATAAATTTGTAAAAACTAACAAGTTAACTTAATTTCTTCATGTTGTCTCAACATAAATCAATTGTGTGGAACCCAGCATTTTTTACAGTGTTTTTTGTCGCACAAAAGCGTTCTTTTCTGGACTTTGAACATCTTGAGACCCGTGCTGTAAATAAGAGTTCCCATGTTTCATCTAAAGTATTTCAATTTGAGTCCTGAAGATGAACGAAGGTCTCTATGATTGGAATGACTTGAAGGTGAGTAATTAAAAACAGAATTTTAATTTCTGGGTGACTTCATCATTTAAATTAAGTGTCTATCAAATATCCATAATGTTATAGCATTATTTGTTAAAAAACATCCAGAGAAAAAAAACTGGAAAATCCAGAGGAAGCCTCATACGGTAACCGTTAATCTGCCAAGAATTATAGTATGTTAGATGCACTTTAGCTTGATTCAGAAAATTTTGTTTTTAATATTAATACAAATGTTGCTTTAAAAATGTTTAAGCTTAAAAAATAAAGTAATGTAGCAGCTTTTGTTTATTCAGTATTTAAAATCAGGTTATACTTAAGAAAGGCCAAAGAGCTCATTTTATATACAATTTTAGGCAAAAACATTAAATTAATATATTGCCAAAATATGTTACTATAGTTCAAAATTATATTATTATAGTATTATATTATTACATTGTTTCATTGGTCCAATACAACATAAAAGTACACATAAGACATGTTAACAATTTCCATTAGATGTTTTTAAATATTGCAACCACTAAGATATTGATCGTTGAATATTCTACTAAATATTAAGCCAGTGTCACGTGCCAATGTTATTGAATACCACAGAACAGAAGCGACCTCTTGTGGTGAGAACATGTAGCTACAGTAATACAAGCAGTGCTTTTTTTAATGGTGAACAGGAGAATCTTTTCTTTCTATTGACACATAGAGCTCTTCATTTCTGTTCCCTTCACTTCTTTCAGTCACCTTCTAGCTTTGTTTCGCACCTTTCTGTGATGCCTTTTCTCTTCCTGCTATTCTTTATTCTTTTCCGCAGTCCCTCTCTCGCTGTCTCGTACCTTTGTGGTCAGTAGGGCTGAGTCTGTTGCTGGATCTCCAGGTATAGGTAAACTGATTTATACTTTTAAACTGGGCCAACACTGTTATTTTAAATCACAATAATTCAGAAAGTCATGCACAGTTCAGGTCTACATAGCCTAAAATCAGAGCAAGCGTCATTTTACACATTTCATTTCCCTTGACTTAAGCACAGTACATGCAGTATATACATATAAATAGCAGTAAGATGTAATTTTATTTATAGTTACGATGATTACCAGAATCCTTTAAAGAGATAGTTCACCCAAAAATGAAATATCTGTCATCAATTACACACCCTTTACTTGTTTCAGACCTTGATTAGTTTCTTTCTTCTGTTAAACATAATATATATATATATATATATTGGTAAATGTTTTAAACCTGTAACCATTTCAAAGTATTTTTTACTATGTATGTCAATGGTTACAGGGTTCAGCATTCTTCAAAATATTTTTTTTTCAACAGAAGAAAAAAAATGTAGTGAGTACATTATAACTTTGGGGTGAATTATCCTATTAACACCATTTATTAATCCTAGTCAGTGTTAATCCTATTTCAAGCATTATTTCACTACATTTTTATCATCAAAATTATCAAAAAGTTAAAAGATAATGCACTGTATGCTACCAAAACTGTTATAAACAATTTTTATACTTGTGCAAAATTGACAAATCTTAAAGATCTAATAATTTAGCACTAGATTTTAAGATCAAAAGTTGTATGTTAACATTTATTAACTGTGAACTCACATAAATGTAACATAAACATAACATAAGTGAGATTTATTCAATGTCATACCAAAGGTTAACAAATGCTGTCAAATTATTTTATTTGTTGGTTTAAGCTTTTTAAGGTATTAACTAATGCTAACAAAAGAGAATTTACTTTAAAGTGAACTTTTCAAACGATGGAAATATCAGACAACAATAAGAATCTGTTTCATATTTTTAAACATTATGATAGGGTAATATTTTGCTCACTCTTTACAATAATTTGTTTACATTTTCAGCTACATCAATTTCCAATAATTGAGAATGAAGGATAGTTCTACAACATTTACGCACCTTAGTCGATACTATCAACATTTACTGTTACATTTTAACATCATTAATTGTGATGAATATTTTTATTAACTGACAAGTTAAAAGCTGTAGGAAATATATTGTTTATTGTTAGTTTGAATTAACTAACAGCTGAGATCTCATTGCAAAATTGTATCCAAATTTTGACTATTCAAACAATGGAATGGTCAGACATCAGTCTGTTAGTCATTGTAAGTCATACCGTATGTTATAGTAAATCCCTCCCACACATTTCTACTTCACAGGCCTCCTGGAGTAAAGGGCGACAGCGAGGCCATGTGCGCGCACGCACACACACCTCTGTACACACATGCACACACATACTGTTCCCTGTTCTCACATACCGCATGCTGACTACCAGCATGTAGAGTTCAGAGCTGGGCCCCTTCAGGCCAGCATTGGAGCCTTGAACTCACACATCCAAACACGGATTACATACATTCCAACCAAATTGTGGCATTATTTGGTTGGAATGCATCACCCCCACTGTGGAAACCTGGGTGCGTGCATATATGCATGTGTATGTGTGTTTATGAATAAGAAAGAATGAAAGAATAATTGTATGTGTCAAAATGTGTATATTTGAGAGTCTGTTAGCTTGTGTTTGTGTGTGAGTGAAGAGAATGTTCGTGTGTGTGCACTTGTAAATTGTCCCCCTCGTTATGAAGTGGAAAACATAAGCTGTGTTTAATTAAAAACAAGCCAATCTTCACTTTAAAAGCTCTTAGGCTTTTTATCTCGCCAGTGGCAACACTTTTACATGCATGAAACACCACCTTCACAACTACAAATGATGTTATTGAGTTCTAAAAAGCTGTTACAAGCTGCTATGAATAATCATTTACCGTGTGCTACTTGTCGTCTCTATAAAGCTGAGGGTTTCAGGCATGTGGTGAACCCTTTAAAAGGCTTTGCAGAATGCAACCGTTTTTGTATGTTTTTTCCTGGTTTCTAAAATCACAATTCTGTTTTTTCCCCTGTGCAGAAAATAAATCCCCACCTCGATCGTTTGGACTGAATCATTCTGACTCGTTAAATCGTAGTGAGCGGATTGAAGTCATCACCCCTTCACTGGGCAGCAGTAACAACCAGCTCAATGCCTTCCTGCAGATTTATGTGCCAGACTATTCTGTCAGAGCTGTCTCAGACGTACAGTACATTAAGGTAAACTGAAATGTCATTACAAAAACAGCATACATAAAAACAGAATCCATCTAATTGTTCAAAAGCTATTTATGTGCTTTCAAAATGGTATCAATGGGCCTTTACACTGATTAGGGTTGGGGTTAGTAGAGATGTCAAAGGTCGTCATAGTAGAGATGTCAAAAGACTTCGGTACTTAAAAAAAAAAGAAAAGAAACAATACTAGCATTTCGCACTTACAGTTTGAGTACTTCTGATAAAATTTTTGAACACTGCTGATTGGCCATTGTGTTTACATGAAATGACAGTGATTGGCTCCAATGATAATCTTTTGACCCTCTTCACAATTGTTTACAGACATACATGGGCACAGTAGCATTTGAAATCTGTGTATATCAGAGGACCTGTCTATGAGCTGATATATGAGTGGGCTGCTGTCAGATCAGCTGATAGATGTGGCTTTTAAGATGCAGTGGTTAAGAACCTGATCAACAGCACCTTTTGTTTCTTTGTTCGTCAGAAACAGGGAATGATTTTAGTTATAGGTATGCCTTTTATGAGGTTAAATTAGCTTATACTTCAGAGCGGGTCTAACACAGCACAAGAGAAACTAGCAATGATGTAAGTGTAAACTGCATCCAAAACTGCACTCAAAGGAGTGTCCCTTTCGGTCAGTCACTAAGCATTACGTTGAGTTGGGGATCCTGCTGAGGAGACCAATCACTTTGAGTTTGTATGAAAAAGGGCCAGTGACAATTGGTGAGTGGAATCTGCACATTATGCCACTATTGTGCATATGGATATTTAAGTGGCTTGTAGGTAGTCACTTATTAGATTTCCGCTTCGGATCAAGCACACATTAACTGAGTTGTATGAGGAGAATGTGCACATTCAGTGGCAGATTCTGGGTCCTGTTCTGTCCCTTTGTGCTTCGCTGAGCAATACCACTATAAGAGAGAAGTTTCCTCTAAGAGAGCATGTGGTCGGATTATGTCTTTTCCAAGATGTCGTACCAACCGTGTGTTTCTGGATGTGGTAGTTTCCTGCCCCTGGACAATGGTCATAACCACTGTGTTAGATACCTGGACATCCAGCATGTTGATACAGTGCTTGTGAGTAGCAAGGGCATGTATAAGGCGTTGCTGAAATTGTGGATTGCATAGCTTCATGTGCAAGCTCCCTATATTGCTACCAGCACTGTGGTGTAGCATGTATAGAGATCTAAGGATCACTGTGGAAATGAATCAGCTCGGTGAATCTCCATGGACCTTCCATACATCCGCAGCACACCCCATCCAAGCTTTAGATGAGACCTTTGGTCCATCCCATGGCATAGCCTTTCTCTCATTTAATAACACAGAGTAATAGCTGTTCATGGATCTATTGGAGGGTGAGCTGTCATGCTCAGGAGGAGCCTCGTCTGCACTTCACACATTCGGGGTTGCCTTGGAAGGACAGATATAAGAAGACAATCTGTCTTTGCCCCATGTCCCTTTCCCACTTAAAGGGGACAAGGAGTTCACGGAGGCTTGGAAGGCATCTTTTACTGCCAGAGCCACGAGTTCCTCTTCCCTCACCTTATGTGGTCATTATGTGGGGCATATGTGGTCATTCCCCAGGTGGAAAAGGTGATTGGCCACTATCACAGCTTGTGGTCAACTAAGAAAAGAGCAAGCTCTCCCTCATGCAGAGCATCTTTTTTCAGGATGGTTCTGGACTTGTTGACCATGATGGCACAGCTCACCACCAAATGTGGGGTCAGTGCTCTGCTGCCGGAATCAGTTCAGGGGAATCTGTCCCACTAAAAAAACTTGATCAGAGGCTCCTGGGGCATATGTCATCTGTAGCCATGGTCAAAATAAATGATTTTGCACAAAGAGTTTTCTAAACTCATAAAAAAAGTTATTAAAAAAATGCACAAAATCACTTCTCCCAGTGTGAATGCAGTCACATTTGTTAACATGCATGCATGCAAAAAAAAATGCTGCTCACTCTTGCAGTGTGAAAATGGCATTACATATAATAAAAGCATTTTTTTATTTGTTTGGCTCAATTCATTTACATGGAGAGTTGGGGCTTTAAGTACTGCATGCATTCACCAGGGGGTGAACAAAATGTTTTGCCATCAGGATACATCAACCAACTGTAGAAGACACCAAAAACAGGAACCTTTAACATAGCTTAATTGGGGCATTTTATCATTTTCAAGTTTTGTAACTTTTCCTGTTCTGTGTGTTTTCAACAGGTAACGCGACAGCAGTATCAGAACGCCGTCATGGCCTCACGCATAGACAAAACCCCACAGTCCTCAGAGAGCGAGTACACCAAAATCGAAATGACATTGACAGAGCTCCACGATGGACTGACCGATGAAACCACCACACTGTTCAACCAGACACAGAACTGCGTCGTCCACAACAAGTCCAACCACACAGGCCACAGCGAGGGCCCCATCTAGCCCTCAGCGGGGTGGTGGAGACACACCACCCCAAACCGTAATAAACTAACAGTGCAGTATCACTGGGGCCTGAGCTTGGGTTGACCATATTTCACAATATGGAAGAGTCCAGTGACCCGCTTCAGATCCCTTCATCCTGATAAACCGCAGTGTTTATGTTCCCCAGACCAAAGAGTTTGGAGGATGGACATTGTTTTGCTCGGATGAGCCCCTCCAGCTACACTAAGACTGTCCCGTGATGTTCACAAACACAAAAGATGTACTCCAGACAGATGCCATAATAGGGTGAATCAAAGACTGTTCCAAATACCGCTTTGAAGGAAACCGTGAACCAAGAGCATTCTACTTACATATTTATTTATTTTGTATGCATTTGTATATATGTGCGTGTCTGAGGATATAATTGTTGGCACATGCAAACCTGTCTGTAAATTGTGCATGTGTATGTGTGTGCCTCTATGAGTGTCACATGCAATATATATATACAGTTACAGATACATCATTGTATATGTACTGGTGAGGGTCTTTTACATGTATATTTCAGAAATGGCTATTTCTACTGTTCTAAAACTGGTATATCCCTTTTAGACCTTTTTAAAAATAATATATATATATATATATATATATATATATATATATATATATATATATA
>CAIGQW010054073.1:10732337-10749347 GCA_903798125.1 Danio choprae | reverse complement strand
ATATATATATATATATATATATATATATATATATATATATATATATACATACACACACAAATCATTATGTTGCCTTTAAAAAAATCATATTAATTTTTTAACAAGTGCAATGAAACATTTTATTTAAAAGATGATTTATCATGATTACTGTATTGTAAATTATAGATCTATTTGTATGCATTTATTGTATCACGTTTGTATATTTGTTCTGAGATATTTCAGATTCACTTCCAAGGATAAACAGGTCCTATCTGTCTGCTTTAAAAGTTGAATTCTATCAAAGGCACAATAATTTTACATTTAAAGCCGAACATGTTTTTATGTAAACTAAATGACAGACCTGTCAGGACTTTATGCAAGGGAGAATCGATATGCATCCGTGCGTTTCCTAACCGAATTCAGGCCGTAACATAAAGAGTCATTAAAAGAACTACTACATTAAATCATCTGTAAGAGAGATTCCGTTGTGTTTAAAAGGCTGTATGTGTGTGTGTTACCTTTGTGTCTCTAACACTGATGTCAGTGGTTATTTATATGAACGCTGGAAACTTCTGCTATGCATACAGTTGTCCTTTGAATTGAACATTGTTATTGTTTTGTTAATGATGTACCACTTTTCTTTTCTTTTTTTTGAAAGGTGGCATTAATTGTCACATTCGACTTTTATTTGAACAATCCCAAATCCATTCCTGTGATTATTCCTACATAAATGTGGCAGCTGCATGACCCTGTTTCTACAATGTCAGGCTTTGTGGTAAATCTGATTCAGGCAGCTTTTAATACTTCACCCTAGATGTTTTTTTTTTTTCAATGGCAACTTGAACCACTCCAGATAAGTAACAGGAATGCATTGCTTGTTGTATTCTATTATTTATACATGGGTCAGTACCACAAACATCCACTACTTGGCACTACGGTCTAACAATTTAGCCAAACTAAACCTTGACAAGGTTATAATCTTACAACTGATGCTCTTTATACCAAAGATTTTACTGAAGAGGTGTGATCAGAGATTGTTGGGCTTTACTTAGTAAATTAAAGCCAGCATTGATTTGTTTTGTTTTTTGTTCCCTAGACAGATGCTCTTGTGGGGTTAAATACATTTTTGTTTTCTAATTTGCTTTGTCAATGAATTGTAGCTACTTTGCAACTAAAATGTAAACTTTAGGGAGGAAAACAGTCTAGAGAAAGTGCTATTAAACATTCATCAGTTTCACTATGGTGTTGTGTTCTTTCACTTGTCTTTTTACTTGCTACAACTTGTTCATTGCTTCATTATCTGAAAGTCTTCCATCAAAAGACAAACAACCTGATATTTCTGTCACCATGATATATCTTTTTAGGAAATTAGCATCACCCTTGTTCCCTTATTAAATACAGACAAAATTGTTACATTGGTTTTAGATTATTGCAAAAATATTCTCTGTGGCCAGCAAGGCTTTATGGTGTTAATGTTGTATTCATGATGATCATCTTTATGAATAATTTTTTTTTTATGTTGATAGATACTAAAAAGTTACTACAGACAACGCCTAGTTACTACAGTCAACGCCTTAGCACGTGTCATTTTTGCTATACAGTAGGTGAGCCATCAGGTATGTCAAATTAACCATAGTTCATTTATAGTATAGCTCTATACTATAAATAAAGGTGTAACAAAGCCAGTACATTCTTACAAGCGCTACTTACAATGACCACACTGTGTGGCATGTTGACTTCATTCACTGAACCAGGTTACCTCTGTAACCCTTCATCCAGTGGCTCTAAATTTGTTTCTGTCAGAGCCTTCAAGACAATATCCAGATCTCATGAGGGAATCAGCTGTGCTTGAGATGGACACAGTTTACGAGCTTTCAGGTAACACCTGATTAGAGGTTGAATGTGCAAACTCCATAGCTTTCATGATACTCGGATATAGCAGCTATATACCCTCTTATGGTTGTTCAATCCAATCCAATCAGCAAATACTGAACTTCACATGAAATTGTGTCAATATTCATGGAGTGACACCACCTTAAAAATCTCTCCCATTTGGATCTCCCAGTTACCTTATTGAAGGAGTTTTCAGGAGTTCACAATTGCTTGATAAGGTAAATGCGTGTTTGGCATATTGTCCCGGGAGAGAGCCCGAAGAGGAAAGTCTAAGCTCAGGTATGTCTCGGGAACTCCCCTATTATTTAGCTAGAAAGCAGGGGAAGGAGTCAGGTAGATGGGGGGGATTCTTCAAAAAGGTAAGAAGAGCAGACTATTTATGTGCATTTGGATTCATCTGATTGGTTGGTTATGTAATTGTTAATGTGAGACCAGCCATGGTCAATCATAAGCATGTGATCCTCTTAAAAATTGTTTAAAAAACTTCCACTTCAAGAGTTCACAGTTAGCTGATGCTTGAGAAGGTAAATGTGTGTTTGGCATGTTGTCCAGAGAGAGAGCCCTGAGCTTGGAGGATCTTAGAGCTTAGAGCTCCCCCCTGTTTAGTTGGGAGGAGAGTCTGAGCTCAGGTAGGTTTCGAAAGGCATTTAGCTTTGGACAGGAGCCACGTATTGAAGAAACCCCCAAAAAAGCAAGAAAGAGGAATGCTATATCTGGCTGCTGGATATAATGTTAGGAAGGTAGGAAAAAGAGGTGGCTCCTGCTGGAGCAAAGTTTTGTAGCAGGCTCCTGCGGGAGTCTAAGAAAGGGGAAAGGGAGGAGGTGGTTAAGGGAGGTAGGCTCCTCTGGGAGACTGTGCGGTGGAAAGGATGAGGAGAGAAATGGGAGGATGATTTGACTCTTGCAGGAGTCCTGGCTGGGGAAGGAGGGAAAGAGAGGGGAGGAATAGGTGGGGGTCAGGCTCCTGCAGGAGTCTGACCAGAGGTAGGGGGGGACTCCTGCGATAATAGGAGCGGGGGGAGGGGGGACTCCTGTGGGAGTTGGAGCTGGGGAAGAGTGGGGACTTCTGTGGGAGTTGGAGCTGAGGGAGGGGGGGGGGGTCCTGGGGGAGTCGGAGCTGGGGGAGGGGGGCCTCTTGGGGGAGGCTGTGCTGGGGAAGGGGGGGACTCCTGCGGGAGTCAGAGCTGGGGTAGGTGGGGATTCCTGCAGGAGTCTGTGCTGGGAAGGGTGGGGGGACTCCTAGGACTCCAGCCAACTCAATAGCTGATGCACCTGTCAGGTTATCCAGTTGTGACCTAGTGCTGTGGAACTAGGGGTCTTCTATAAAAAGTTCAGATCCGAAATGAAATTTGGAAGCACTGGCAACCTCTGCTTTTCAACACTAAGGGCCTATGAGGTTGACGTTGAAGCAACTTGGGAAGTCATTTTTGCATGCTCAGCTGCTCTTGAGATTACTGCCTTGTCTGAAGAGTCCAGTGCCGAAGTCCCTGATGCCTATAAATTGAACCAACAGTGTCAGCAGCTTCAGGCAATTGATATGCCCATGCAACTGGGGTCCGGTCCATGAACCTGCAGCTGAATGCTCCTTGCACACAGCCCCCCAGCCCGTACTGGAAGCATCTGTCAAGTCAACAACATGCCTGGACACTTGTTCTAAGGGCACCCGGTGCGCGCCAGTGTGCCATGCCCATCTGGTGATCTGATCCTGAAGCCATTGCTGAAGTGGTCTCTTATGTAACAATCCGATAGATGCCATATGCCCTAAGAGCCTCTGAAAAGGTTTCAGTGAGACAACTGTCTTTTTGTCAAATTGTTTCAGACAGGACAGCACTAGCCTGGCATGCTCTTTGGTAAGTTCAACTACATCCCGAGATAAGACTTGCTCTTTTCCCAGTTGAAATGAAACTCAAAGAGGTGCCAAAGCACCAGGTCCCTGTACATAATCAATTAATCCCATGACTGAGCTCGAAGGGAACGACCTTGTACTGCCATGCCCAGCCCTCGAACACAAACCAAAGAAAGGGTCTGTAGCGTGGGTGAATCAAGACATAGAAATAAGCATTCTTCAGGTTTACCAATCCTGAGGACGAACATTTCTGTGTAAGCATTCTGAACGGCATCCTGTGCAGATAGCAGTTCAAAATGTGCAGAACTAGGATTGCTGTAATCCACTGCTCTTTTTGGGCACAATGAAGTACAAGCTGTATAATCCGCTCTTTATCTCGGCTGGAGGGACCGGCTCAGTTGCATCCTTCACCAGTAGGACAGCAATCTCTTCGCACAAGACAGGGACGGCCACAGCCTTGACTACCATGAAATACACATCCGTAAATTGAATTTGGCAAACTGAATTGCATAGCTGAGTCTAATTGTCCGAATGAGCCAATGTGACAATGTGAAGCGGCACATCCCAAGGAAGAGCTGAAAATAAGAGATTGGCTCTTACCTTCCTCCCAGGATCCTGCAAAGAGGCTGGAGGTGTGAAAGAAAGAAGCCTGTCCTCTGACACTGTCTGAGCCTGTGGTGAAGTGGCACCACAAGCAGCAAGCTGGAAAGCTGCTTTTTTTTGTTACACCCAGGAAATGCCCAGGGGATTGGAGATCAGACCGCTGCTGCTTGCGATGTGACCCACACTGGATGTAGGAACTGCTTTCTCTCTGGAATCAGTGCCCTCCACTTGTGAGGAGCAGTGCTTTGTCAATTCATAGACATTCATTGGCCCATTTTCTTACTCAACAAAGAGCCTGGCCTCCTCCCGACCGACTGACACTGCCCAGCAATCAAGAGGAAATCGGCTCCACCCAGAGATTATAAAGTCTTGTGAATGTGTTAGGTCTTGCCCAGACTGCAGTTGTACAGATGTCTGTTAGAGAGGCACAGCTTGCTAACGCCCAAGAGGAGGCAACACTCCTAGTAGAATATAATCTCACTCCTGGGGGACACGGCTTTCCTTGGCATGAGTATGCGAAGGCAATGGCATCTATCAACCATCCGAGCCAACCTCTGTTTGGATACGGCACTTCCCTTCTTCCAACAACCATAACAAACAAAGTGCTGCTCAGAGGGTCTTATGCTCTAAGTGGGTCCAAATAATCAGACACAATAATGAAAGGGCTGGGTCTGCCTCCAGGTCTTATGCTCTAAGTGGGTCCAAATAATCAGACACAATAATGAAAGGGCTGGGTCTGCCTCCAGGCAGCGCTTGCAGATTCACTACCTAGTCTTTAAAAGGGGTTGTAGGAACCCTGGGCACATAGCTGGGCCGGGGGCTCAGGATAACGTGAGAGTAGGCTGGGTCAAATTCCCAGCAAGATTCGTTGACTGAAAATGCTTCCGCATTCCCCACGCTCGTGATCGATACCAAAGCGACTAGCAGAGCTGTCTTCATGGACAGAAATCTTAGAGATACTGAATCGAGTGGCTCGAACAGACCTAACTGCAGACAGTAGCTACAGAGAGAGGGCAGGGGGGGGGGGGGGGGGGGGGGGCATGTGCCAGTCTGAAGGGTGACAGTCTACTCTTCAGCATATCCTGAAGGAAGAATAACATTACACTGGTCTGGCATGTCCGGGGGTTTTCTCGGAGAGAAGCGAACCACACAGCCAAAAAGTGCTTCCTCAGGGGGATTCGCCAAGGAGGGGCCGTCACAAGGAGTGTGAGTTTGGAAACTCAGGTCCGGTTGGGCTACAGAGGTACAACTAGCAAGACCCACTCCTCGTCCTCCCTGACCTTGCATAGGGTCTGTATGAAGAGGCTCACTAGGAAAAAAAGCATATTGCGTAAGCCCGGGGCCAGCTGAGAGCAGCACATCCGCGTAGAGCAGGGAAAAAGCAACTGGCTAAGGGCAGACTCGCGAGAAGCAGCAGGATGACCTGGGCTACTCTGCAGCGCGCCCTTATCAGCTGGACCTTGCCACCTCCTCATTCACCCGAGAGCGTGAGCTGCCATGAGAGCACGCAGGCTTGCACGGTAGAGCTCATCAAGGATATGAACGGCACGCATCGATTGCAGCCACGTAACTTCAGAGGAGCAAATGGCGAGTTAGCTAAGACATGTGATGGGAGAACATACTGCCCATACGCTTGATATATGCTACCGCAGCTGTACTGTCCATTCTAACCAGCATGTGTTTCCATTCCAGCACTGATAGGAAATGGTGGAGAGCAAAAAACACTGCCAACAGGTCCAGAAAATTTATAAGCCAATGCAACTGAGGTCCAGTTTATGAACCTGCAGCTGCATGCTCAATATACATGCCCTTACTGGAAGAATCTGTAAGAGTGACAGCATAACTGGACACTTGTCCAGGGCACCCAGGCCTGTAGAAGGCAAGGTCCATTCAGGGACTGAAGGTGCGGCAACACATGCCCTGGATGGTCACTTGGTGCATCTCCACATGTCATGCCCATCTGGGGATCCAATCTTGAAGCCAGTGATGAAATGGTCGCAAATGAACAATCTGAGTGGCGTGATAGCGGCTGCAAATGTCATATGCCCCAAATGTCAAAACTTCAGTAAGACCACTTTATCCTTCTGAATTGTATCAAACAGGGCAGCACCAGCCCGGTGCACTTTTGGTAAGGCGTACTGTAACGGAGATCGAGTCCAGCCTCTTCCCAAGATAAGAGAAACTTTGCCCGAGGAAGAGCTTGCTCTTTCCCAGTTGACCCAAAACTCCAATCTGGGCATAATCTGTGCATAATCTAATTTAAGACAAATTTAAAGACCACAAAAATAAGCCAATCAATGAATAGCCAAAAATGCAAATGCCCACAAGCCAAAGAGAACCAAAACATTCCCTACGCACGGAAACCTATGCTACTATACTGCCATACTTGGCCCCAAATGCACACCAAAAAAAACGTTACGAGGAGGGAGAGAACAAGACATGGGAGTGAGCGTCCTTCAGGTTCATAGCTAAAACCAATCCCACGGACAGACGCACTGGGGGATGCGTTTCTGCATGAGCATTTTGACTGGCATCCTGTGAAGATAATGGATTGTTATAACCCAACGCCCTTGGGTACTACGAAGTACGGGCTGTAAACCCCGCTCTCCAGCTCGCTAGGAGGGACAGGCTCGACTGGGACTCCCTCCTCATACCGTTTTTTCACCAGGAGGATAGCAATCTCCTCATGCAAGACAGGGGCAGCGCGGCATTGACTGCCATAAAATACATGTCCATAAACTCTGGAGGCTGATGGCAAATTGAATCGCATAACCAAGTCTGACCATCCAAATGAGAACAATCACTAGCCATATCTTGGAACCATAGAAAAGATGCTCTCAGCAAGGAGCAGTCAGCACGGATGGGCCCAGCAGGGGAGCAGTCTTACGAGCTCACTAGAAGATGACCTGCCCCATCATGCTCAGCTGATTTTTCACCACCGAGGACTCCTGGGTAAAGTCCCCTACAGTGTCGCCAAATAGGGTTGCCTGTGATATGGGCGCACCTAGAAAGTGATCCATCCATCATCCAGATATAGGAACCGCCACATCCAGAAATGCATGGTCGAAACAGCATCTTGAAAAAAACGTGTTGCCTGACCATGTTGCTCTCTTAGGGGATATCTGCTCTTTTATTAGACTGCTCTTTTAGAAGTACCCAGTGAAACGCACAGGGACAGGAGAATCACCCAGCTTGATTGCAGCCGTCTGTATCATCACCTGCACTGGATACATGAAGCTTGATCTCTCTGGATTCAGCTCAGCAGATTGTAATGATATTCGCGGCCACTTGGCCGCCGAGAAGAAGGAGGCGGAGAACCGACGAATCTTTAAAAAAAGATATTTATTGATAAAAGGGACGGCAGCTCCTCACGGAGACTGCCGTCTAAACCAAAACAAACAAAACATAACTGTCCAGGCCTGGACCTCTCTCCGCTTCCTCTGCCATTGTTCCTCCTCTTATAGTCCAGAGCTCCTTCCGTGGGATTCGAGGCCGGTGTGCGCTGCAGGTGTAAGCACTTACGCCACGGCCTCATTTCGTTCCCACAGCTCTCGGCCCCACCCCCTAACCACACAGACGTTATCTCTTCAGTTGCTCTGTGAGGCTATGAAGCAGTCTACAGCACTCTCTTACAGGTGCTGGTTATGTACTCTACTAATGATTAATCACCAGCACCTGTTGAGCTGTGCTCTGCCAACTCATAGGCATCCATTGGCCCGTTTTCTTACTCTTCAGAGTGATTAGTGATCTAGTAATCTCCTATTTGTGTCTAAGACACGTCAATGTTCCCAACCTAATAAGGAACTAGATCCATAGTCCTACCATTAAAACATTAAATGGAGCAAATTAACTTGACCATTGTGAAAAATTGACTCAGTGAAAAATTGCAATTATACGTATTATACGTACTCAACAAAATCAGTTGTTTTTCTGTGTGTGCCAATTTAAAGTGTGTTAAAAACATACTCTGATAAAGATTTTATTTTATTTGTTTGAGATTTAGGTAAAAAGACCTAAGGAGAGAATAAGAACTATACTTCCATCCACGCAAATGGAGAAGTGTTTTTATTGTAAGCACATGACTTTTTACAGAATTGCAGGACCATTTCAAGCATTTTCCAGTTATTTTCCTTGAACTGGAATGACAGAACAAATGAATATTTTACAGTAAACTGAATCCATTATTAATGTAAAATAAAGCAACATCCTTGAATGTAATAGGAATTTTGATTTGATTTGATTCTGTTACTAATTGCTGTTTTACTTATTGTCATTTTTTTTTAACCACAACAGAGTTGACAATAACAGAGTTTACATTTTTCCACCATTTATTGTGCTTTAGCTCAAGATGCTAACCTCAAACCAGATACCAGAAGGCATGTCCAAAATAAAATTGTATGCATTTTCATCATCATTTTTAAAGTAAATGAGAAGTTTACTGAAATAACACAACATTAGAGTTGACAAATTCTTAATCTACTATTGGTGTATCCTAAACATTTTGCACAAATTAATGAGAGAAGCATTAATGACATGCCTCGATGACTTCCGGAATTTACAGTCAGAGGAAGTGAATTCTTGTCACACGCCTTGCTTTAAGGATTTTTATGCTTTTTCATAAGTGATGTAACTGACCAGACACACAGGGGCATACACTTTTTTTTCTGAAATGACAAAAAAAATACAGTAAGTAGCTGTTTGCTGCAAACGTGTAAATGTTTAGAATAAACACACACAAAAAGATGAAAATTGGACAATTATTCATTCATTCATTTTCTTTTTGGCTTAGTCTCTTTATTAATCTGGGGTCGCCACAGCGGAATGAACCGCCAACTTATCCAGCATATGTTTCACGCAGCGGATGCCCTTCCAGCTGCAACCCATCACTAGGAAACATCCACACACACTCATTCACACACATACACTACAGACAATTTAGCTTACCCAATTCACCTATACCGCATGTCTTTGGACTTGTGGGGGAAACCAGAGCACTGGGGAGAACATGTAAAGTCCGCACAGAAATGCCAACTGACCCAGCCGAGGGTTGAACAAGCGACCTTTTTGCTTTGAGGCGATTGTGCTACCCACTGCGCCACCAGGTCGCCAATTGGACAAGTATTTAATGATAAATATCAATGATTAATATTTTCAAGACAAAATGACCCTAAACACACATACAAACGTTATATTTACAGATTTGTGCTAATATTCAAAACTGTTTTAATACTAAAGTTTTATCTAGGACACACACAATGTCCCCACAACTCTAGAATCACCCACATGCTGCAGTTTAATACTGAAGCTCTTCAAGCAACACGTTTTTTTTTCTTTCTTTTTTTTTCAATCAATTAATCCAATCTGGGTCTAACAGGACATTATTTATTTAGCTTATTTGAGCATAAATCATTGAATCGGATTAAACTATTAGTATCTCACTCCATGAATTTTTTAAAGTGTTTTGATAGTTTTCCTATTTAAAGCTTGTCTCTTTTGTAGTTGCATTGTGTACCGTACTAAGACCGATGGAAAATGACAAGTTGCTGTTTTCTAGGCCAATATATCTAGGAACCATCCATGGCTGCAGCAGGTGTAATGATATAACATTGCACTGCTACCTATTTGTGGACTATTTTTAGATGCTAATAATATCATATATTATTTTTTACATATTTCTTGAGTGAAATGCTAATGGTCTAATCCAATTCAATGGTTTATGCTTAGCTAAAAGTGATACCACCAGACCCGAAAATCAGATGAATTGGTAAAACTATTTAACTGTAGGTCATACTTGTAAAATGAGCCTATTTCCAAAAAAAGCTAAACGTTTCTTTAAATTTTGATAGATTCATTGACTGTCAATCGCTCATCAGTTGGAATAAAGATGCTCTGAAAGTCATTCTAAAGATTGGTTTTCTTTGTCGTTGTTGTAGCTGATGTAAATGCAATTTTTCCACATGAAATTATAATGAATACTAACACTGTATTGTTATAGATAATTAAGATCTGAACAGACCTTTAGCGTGGTGTTCTTGAACTATTCTGAAAAACAAAAACAAAGCATTATGTTCAGGCATATGCTGTCAGAAGAAAACACCACAGGAGACCAATGGTGACTTTATTATGGAAAATTAACTTTATTGTACATTGCAATGCAATTTCCCATTTGTATAAGTTTACAACTCTATAAATCAGAAAGTGTCATAATTCAAGGAGAAAAACCAAACTTTAGAGACATGAAATCACAGCCTAAACAAACAACAACAAAAAAAAAAAAATAGGATTAATAAATGCCATGGCTATTTTGCTCTTGATCACTTTTACAGTCAAAAAATAAAAAGTTGAGCCTTTTTCTTCGCTAACCTGAAAGCTAAAAAATGTACATTACACAAAATAATGTTTACCGTCAACATTAACTGAAAGAAGAAAAAAAAATGAAATTAGGAAAAAGATAAAAAATAGAAAAGATTTAGTAAGTTATTGGCACAGTTAACAAATAACCATACTGTGAACTATGCTAAAATATAATATGACAACACTGGTTCAAACAAAAAACGTACTGTAACGAATGTGATCTAGGATAATGACTAATGGCATAATTGGACGAATACTGTTTAAACTCAATGCCTTTTCTATTATTTTACTTTAAAATATAATCTAAGCCAGTTTCCCCTTGCATAGACAACTAAAAAAGCATAACTGCCAACACCAGTGCAAATTAGCCCAGGACTAGTTTTATTCCATGTCCAGGGAACTAGCCATATTATTTATATCTATTATTTTTACAAAGCCGATGGAAACAGAGAAAAAAAAAAAAAGAAGAGAGATGCAGGATTGTTTTTAAAAATCAGGACTTAAACACTCCCTATACCACAGTCTCTAAAGACCGGGGCCAAGAACAAGTATATTTTTAAAAGAGCTGCCCCATTTTGGGATGTTCAGTTGTATTGACATATATAAAATATGCAATGTACGTTTAAAAATATCTTGTTTAACAGGTTCCTTGGAAACAGACTTTTGAAAATCTAAAAATCTATTTTTGTGCCTCACAACAAACCTTTCTACTACAGACCTACTCGGTCTTCCCTTTTGAAAACTGACAGTCAGATCAATAATAAAAAGAAAACCATTCTCTAAAAAAACCAAAATAACATAGTTATAATATGCATACAGATATTTCATGTTGCGTTACAGATCAGGTAGCTTCATTTAGATCCTACGTACTATTATCTTTTGAGTAATGCATATAAAATGTCACACTATCATCCTAATCTACCTGTTTCATGCACTTGGAACGCTTCCCAAAGCCAAAACAGTGTTCTCTATAAACCATTAACTACCGTAATGCTCATTAACAATGGTTATTTCTTAACAACCGACACTTAATAGTGTCTAATAGGACCCTTGAAGCTAAATCAAACAATATCTCCACACCGTTTTGGTCCACATGGGAGTAAACCATCAACAGAGTTCAAACACGAGTCACTAAATTCCACAGAAACGGTCACCAGAGCAACAGCACTCATTCTCAACCCATTCCCTTCACAATGCCCAGCTGCTATTGTACTTTTTCTCCCAATGACTGATGTGTAATAACAAACTCCTCGCTTGTTTTTTTTTGTTTTGTTTTGTTGTTGTTTCTATTTTTTGCATATCAAGGTCACTTACAGTATATATGACGACTAGTTGAATAGTTTTTGCATCTGATATAAGTCGGGCAGATATAAATGGCACGTAATGACAAAACTAGAGCGTTCTGCTTAGCTTATTTAAGAGTATAAAAACAGTCGATCTGAAATTACGCATGTGTGTTTGTGATTAGACAATTTTTTGCGCATATGTGATCCCTAATATGACAAGCATCTCCTGTAGCATTAACTCTAGCCAGAATGTCTGTATTAAAACAAGATGTTGACAACAAACCTTTAAAAAAAAAAAAAATGTGGCTACATGCTGTTGCCAAGTAACTGGATTCTCTGCGCTTACACACGTCTCAATGAAACGTGCTTTTTTTCTTCCCCTGTGCTTCATTCAGATTCTCAACACGTGCTGGATTTCAACACAGACACTCTGCCAACATACACACACTTTTTTTTTCAAAGAAATTGGATTCCAAAATTGGATACAGCCTTTGCAGGAGGTAGTAACCAAGATAATCTGACTGGATGGACTGGCTATTCAGAAGTTTCTCTAAAACTAAAAAAATATTCCTATAACATCCCTAAAAACATGAGTATTTAACAGACTTTAACACTCATCCCATCCAGACTCTTTGTATAAAAGACAATGCAAGGTTTCACCAATACGCTGCATGTATGATTCATACATGAATGTCGAATGTAAACTCGCAAGTTTTACCATCAGTTCACAGTAAAGTAAGTGTCCCTTCCACTGGATGATTATCACATGATATTATATAGCGACCGATAAATGCTTCCCATCCAATGTTCTTTTAAATGAACCTTCGTTCATTTCTTTAGTCATCTTTAAGTGGAAACTGTCAGTTAGGGTGAACTGCACTTAAAAACTTGTTTTCAGCTCCACACATCAACTCATCCTTTTCTACCTCCTTATCATCCAATGCGTTTTTACACTCCAAATGGTCAAAACCATCTACTCTTCCTCCTCCTCTTCTTCTTCATCATCATCTTCATCGTGGCAGTGTGTGATTTCCTGTGGTGGTTGAGCGAACAGATGTGGTGGTTTGATTTCGCTGATGGAGCGCGTGAGCTGGTTTCTTTTGCAGTCGATGTCTTTGCAGTCCACACAGTGGCGGTTGCGTGTGGCCAGAGGAGACTCGATTTCGATGTCTACATGAGCGTGTTCAACTGTGGACTCATGGGGCATCTGGGAAAGAGAAAAAAGGAGATGGCATCAGTAAAAAAACACGCACACTGGGGTGTTTATCGCTTACATTTTTTTAAGACCTTTTTCAACATTCATGCTAAAGAGGTTTTGATTATACTTTAGTTTGAGTACCAATTTCCAATATTACCTACCAGTTGATTATCTGCATATTATTAAGATATTGTCTGTTCATTGGTACTTACAAGGGCTTTTCACACTGTGCTTATCCCCAGATAGGCCCAGATGGAATCTGCAGAATCCACAGACTTTTAAATCCATCATTTAATATATTTCTTTACTGTGTGTAAATTTATTCAGTTTTTATATTATTGTCAGTAATGTTATTGAACAATATGCGAATGTGTATATGGTTTATGTACAACACAGCTTGTAAAGTAATATTATCTGTATTTTAGTAGATTTACTATACGAGAGACTTGGATTTGCACAGCAAAACTCGAATAAATAGTATAACATTTGTTATGTGTTAAGTTTTTAGTTACTATACTTTTAAATAGAAAGCTGTGTTAGTACCGCATTTTTGCTGGGGTTATGAAACCCTGCTCCGGAGCAGGGTTAGCGTCGCATTTGTTCAGTGTGAAACAGAGCAGTGTTTGCTTGTTGCTGCTGGATGCTTGGCAACAGACAGCCAATCAGAAACTGAGCAGCGAGGTTCGTGTCATTTCAGTAACATGAAGTGAGCATCATGCAAACAGCAATTGGTGAGACAAAAGTAAGGAGATGCAAGCGTGTACTGTAGGACCTATGCGGCGACATTTTTTACAACTGACAAAACGATGTAAAAATGCTGTGTAAAAAGGTTGCTGCTGTTCGTCCAAAAAGCATCAGTTATGCCACTATTATGCAAATAAGAAGAGTCACCTGGATTTATGAATGTAAACATCTGTTAACGAATACCCAGGGTTATTCGATAGACCAAGGTATAGTATTAGCAGAGTGAAACGTGATAACAGATACAAGGGTTAACAATCTCAAGTCCTATAAAGTATGATCTTGCTCTATATCCCTAAGACCAAGCCCAACGTCTACCTTACCAACTATTAATAAGTAGCAAATCAGGAATTTAATGCAATAATCATTCTGGTGTGCACAAGTCTTTAGCGCTGCAGTATTGTCTTGTTCAGAGCTCAGCTTCTGCTCAATCACAAGCACAACAAACTCATTGGTTAAACGTTCAAATTCAATTAATAATTTGTTTTCATTTAGGGACCTACTATTAAGGGGATAGTTTACTCAGACTTTTCCCTACACTCAAGTGGTTCTAAACTTTTAAGAACTTCTTTCTTCTGTTGAACACAAAATGCATGATTCTGAAAAAAATAATAAAAAAATGGAAAAAAGCAGCAATTGTCATCCACAGTAAATAAACTACAGAAGTCAATGGTTGGTTTTCCAACATTCTTCAGTATATTTTCATGTGTTTTCAACAGGAGAAAGAAATTCAGCAGTTTTGGAACAAGTGGAATTTGAGAAAATGTTAAATATGAAAATGAAACATGTAAATGAAATGTCCTTTTTACAGTCCAACTGTAAGTAACTCAACAGAAAGTCATGTCAAAATCATAGCATGACTGCAGTTACCATATGTGCCTCGATGTTTAAACACCCTTCTGTAAAAACATAATGGCCCACATACATCAAAATATCAAAAACTTGATGCTTACTGTCTATTACACATTATTTGAGGGTATTCTATACTTTAGCACATTTATAGGATCTGTTGTTGTCAAGTATAGACTATGTTTTGTTTTAAATCATTTCATAATGCTTTTTTATTCCTCATAGACATGTAAAATAATCAGCCATTGAGCAAAGCTTGTGTGCCATTATATTTCTGTGCCAGTTTGACACAAGCCACACTAAACTTTGGTCAGTTACACTACCACTACCACTACCACTACCACTACTACTACTACTACTACTACTACTACTACTACTACTACTACTACTGGTATTAATAATAATAATAACAATAATAATGATAATAACAATAATAATACTCCCTCAACATGCTAAATCTGCAGTGAGTACTACAGAGAAATTTAACGCAAGCATGCACGGGGGTAAAAACTAATCATTTCATAGATGCACTTTATTTTAAGGGGACCTTGTTACAGCGTAACAAGTGATTATCTAAAAGTAATAAATTAAATGTAATTGCTGTATGGTTAGGGTCAGCATGCGGATTAGGTTTAGGGTGAATTGCGTGTAATTATGCATAATTAATTGTAGTTACTATGGTAAGTACATTAAACGTGTAACAAGGACATTTTAGTCATCAAAGGTTTTACTGATTTTATGTACTACTCGAGACATAATGTTTAAAATAATTGCATTGCATTTCAAATGTAACACTGATGTGACAAAGGTTTGTGATATTCTTGCCACTCCACTCCGCTCACATACTCTGTAGGTACTGAACAATCTTGGGTGTGTACAGGAGGTACCAGAATTTCGATACTGAGTTGGTAAGTTTTAAAAAATGCAACAATACCAGTCTTTCCATTGTACTTTTTTCTTTTGTCTGTAATGAGTTCAGATATGTAAGAAGTCTCTAATACTTTCAAGAATTTACAATGTCCTACCCTAAAATGTGATTCCACTTGTCTGATTTCAATAATATAACTGAATCAACCCAAAGCAAAAGAGCCTGATTTATCATAGAGGTTTAAGTCAACACTATTTTTTTTGTCTTCATGACATTCAGGGTGATCCTTAAAGTATAGTCAATAGTATGGGAGGAGTGGGGGACACTGAGAACCATCTCAGGGATATTAGAAATTCATTAGCATACAGAGCACAGGTGTGACACAGGAGATTTGAGTTTAAGATGATCAGAGTTCTGCTGAACTCATGCTATTTTACAAAGAAACTTTTTCAAAATCACCAACATCCTCATTATTTTTTAGGCTTATTTGATTAAAATAACGTTGTGAAATTACAGTATAGTTTAAAAGAGCATTTTAAAAAATATATTATTTTACTACAGATAAAAATGCAATGTATTTTCTGTAATTCAAATCAGAATTTTCAGCATGGGTTTAAATGGGGAGACAAATTTATCTTTACAGAATGAATTTCTAATTAATGCCATCATATACACAAAGTGGGTTTATTAATCACTTTTTAGTAAATAAGCACACCTATAATAGCTTTATTTTTTTTTGACTATGACAAAAAACTATTAATTTTCTAGAATTCCAGCTATATGAATGTGTGTCCATGCCTGGTGTTCATCACACGTATACATACTATACCAGTAATGCTTGACCTAATAAAGTTAGGCGACAGAATAAAGTATTTTAAACATTAAGGGTAGGGCTGGGGAAAGAGAACAGAAAATATTTGTACTCTATAATAATCATTATGTGTGTGTGTGTGTGTGTGTGTTCTCACCAGCACATGAGCGGCTCTGAACAGGTAGCTGAAGGGGTAGTAGAGCAGGTTGATGAATGATGCAGCGTAGAGATCAGCATAACGCATCACCTGAGACGCAAACAGAGTCTGCCGAGAACCACTGCGAAACAGACTTCCCATCATCCCATAGCACATGTCCATGTCATGAGTCACTTTCTGATGAGCCAAGACACACAAAGACAATTACTGAGACCATTTTCATATTTTAATATTTTGAACTAGATTATATTTTTTCTTGCGGCTGGAAGGGCATCCACTGCATAAAAATATATGCCAGAGTAATTGTCAGTTCATTCTGCTGAAGGTGCAGAGTGTGTGAGCGCAGAGTGAGTTTTTTGATATTTTCTGTGTTCATTAGAGACTGTTTATATTTAGTTATTTTAGTATGACAATTTTTTCTCTGC
>CAIGQW010054073.1:10700576-10731937 GCA_903798125.1 Danio choprae | reverse complement strand
ATTAACAAATTAAGGCTGCTTTCACAATCACAGCGTTTCTGATGTGTAACAAAACTGCAGCTCCAAAAATAAAGCAATTTCTAGCTTACAACACTAAACATTTCTTATTTTAAAGGAAGACTTTTAACTCAATAGCACCTATTATGTCCAGTGGTCTAAATGTATTTATATATTCTGTGGTAGGCATAAGACCAAAAAAGGAAAAAAAAATGCACGAACATTCAGAGAGCCCTTTTGCAGTGATGTGTTTAACACAGAGTTGAACATTCTCCAACTGCCAGCTCATTTTAAAAATGCTGCGCAGACAGCGTTTCATCCTGCGTTCTAAAAACACTGCACTGCAACAGAAAAACCAGCACCTTGGTGAATGAGACATGACGTAATCTCCCTCATCTTGTCACTTTTGGGTTGTATTCAAAATCAGCCCATACCCTTTTATTCTCAAATGTTATACATTAAAAGGTTTAATTAATCAAAATGGTAATGTTTAGTGGATGTTCTGAAGTGCACTCAGTCAATGCGCTGCAATAACTAGTGTAAAACTATTGTACAATCAACAGCTAGAGAATACCCATAATGCACTGTGAGAGTTTGCATGCAGAATGAATTTCCTTGTTTGACCACAAGATGGGATCAACTTATTGGCGTTTTCTTAATTCATTCATTCATTTTTTTTTCCGGCTTAGTCCCTTTATTAATCTGGGGTCGCCACAGCGGAATGAACCGCTAACTTATCCAGCATATGTTTTACGCAGCGGATGCCCTTCCAGCCGCAACCCATCACTGGGAAACATCCACACACACTCATTCACACACATACACTACGGACAATTTAGCTTACCCAATTCACCTATACCGCATGTCTTTGGACTTGTGGGGGGAAACCGGAGCACCTGGAGGAAACCCACGCGAACACGGAGAGAACATGCAAACTCCACACAGAAATGCCAACTGACCCAGCCGAGGCTCAAATCAGCGACCTTCTTGCTGTGAGGCAATTGTGCTACTCACTGCGCCACCGTGCTGCCCCGTTTTCTTAATAAATTACTTAACTGTTAAAATTCACATTTGTATACATGACAAACAGACAGCTACCTTAGTGTTAAATAACTTTCACTGGGTCTGATCAAGAAGTTGAAAATATAATCTGCATAAAAGATTTATCAGCGAGCAAAGCAAAGAGTAATTGACATGATACTGCGCCCCATAGTGTTCATTTTACCTATAGAAACTGCAGCCAAACGTATGCCTAAGTACGTTTTTTTGCAGTTTCACAGTAATGCAAGCATGCAAGCTGAAGCATGTATTTTTAATGAACTTGTGTTGAGCAATCTTGTAAAATGTTAATACGGGCACCTTATGCCTTTTACACGTACGTTTTAAACACTCCTGCTGACTCCACTGCGTGAGCTTTTTAATGTGGCCATTATTTAAAATGAATCACTTTAAAGTTTCCATGGCTATGGCTCAAGTTTATCACGACACATGGTATATACTTTGTTTCCCTTTATGTTTTTCCCTTTTGTGCAAATATTGACAAACATCTTATGAAATATCTGATATTTCGATTCTCGAATATGTGTAAGAACATGTATTTCACATTTAAACAGCTTAATAATAATAATCATGTTATTTGATCTATGAGAGGTGACAGTTGCCATCATGTTAGTCTACGCTGCAGTAGAGACTTACAACATGATAATTCACAAATATCACAAAATACATGAAAGTAAGAGGATGTTTAACTGGGAGAGGAATAGAGTAAATGTTAAAATAAACATGAACTGTATCTTACGTGAATAAAGCACGTCCAACTTATATTTAAAAATAATTATTATTCTAATCTCTATGGCGCTATCAGCGTGTTTTTACAAACCATAAATCTCATGTCTTGCTTGTACTTACGTCTGCAACAAATGTCTGCAACAAATAAATGTTATTGGTTTTAAAACACTGATAAATTTTGATCAACGACTATCACAGCATGCCTCTTTCTATGCTTCTGTTCGAGCGAGAACATTTAAATTTAGCAGTTGATGACATGCAGTGTGATCGTGCATGTGAAAGGGCTAAAAAAATGTGTGCAGCTTTTGTGCAGTGTGAAACAGGTCTTTAATTTTACTGAAGTATGTTGACACTCACAGCTTTTATCAGTCCACACATGCAGCTCCTGAGCCAATTCAGGAATCACCAGGAACGTTCGCCAACCCTGTCGCTTCTTCGACTTCAGGATATCTCCAAAAATATGATCCCCAATATACAAAATATCCTTTCCTTTCACTCCGAGCAGATCACACACAATATCAGAGGAACCTGGGCAGAGATGACAGTACACAGTACTTTTTTAGAGACTGACACTGTCAGAATGTCTACGGCATATTCAATTTAATTCAATTTGAATTTATTGGCTCGTCCAATGTGATATTATTAGTGTTGCAGCCTTTACAACTAAGCATCAGTAATACGAAATGTTTATCACAGCACAATTTAAACCACAATCACTATATTTGTCACAGTATTTACATATTATGACAATGACTTTTCATCATGAATATCTCCAATTAAAAGCCAATTAAAACTAATTAAATGCTCTCGCAGGTTTTGTCTGCAAATTATGGTTTTGTGAATCAGATCTACGAGTAACATTTTACAATAATGGCTAATACACATCAACAAAATATACTTCAATGCCCTAAAGTGATCTGTGAGTTTGTATGTTTGTGTGTTTCTTCCAGTACCTCCAGAGTAAACAATGCCATGCTGTAAAGGTCCAGTGTATGTCCCTATCTTCAGCCGCCCTGTGGTCTGGGATAGAGAACCTGAATGTTAATTTCATGTACAGCACTTTAATGGTTCGCAACAAAAGACAAGGGCCTACTATGGGCCTAAGCACACTTCCACAAGATTATTTTAACGAAGACAAGCTGTAAAATATGGAAAACAAGTGCTTTCAAAACTTTAAAACTAGTTTTATCTAGAAACTTACTTTTGCATAGAAATGAATGAGAAAATTGCTATTTAACTAAGTAATAAATAAAATAAATGATTAAATATGCCCAAATGCTGAAGATCATTCTGGGATTCAATTGTGTGTATTTATTTTAAATATTTTAATACATTGTGACTCTTAGTAACTGAATATATTGAAAGTTTATTTATTATAGTTAGTTAATTTCCAGCACAAATAAATAACACTTGAACATTCAGGGGGTGATTCACAAAGCTTCAATTGTGCCTGCTGAAAGAACCGTTTATGTGCACAAACACGTCTGCATTGTTTTACCCTCCGAGTCACTAAACAAATTATGTAAATCAGGTAATAATGCAAAAGTAATTTTGCACTTCTCAGATTAGATCTTTCCAGCCAGTTCTGTCCCGATTGCAAACAGCAAAGAGCGTCATATTTATGCACAATTATGCAAATCTTTCAGCCAGTTCTTTAGGTCAGATTTTAGTGAAAATGTACTGGTTACAGAACCATTTTGTCACTATAATATCTTTTTCAGAATTGCCTGAACTGCTTAGAGTATTGTTTGTCACTGGGGCAGTACCATTTCAAAAGATACAAATTTGCATCTAAAATATCTATATTTGTACCTAAAAGTTATATACTGGTACCTAAAGAATTTCAAGAGGTACACTTTGCATTTGTTATGTACTAATATGCACCCTTTAGGTATGAATAGGGACCATTTTAGAACAAATGTGTATTTTTTGAAAACACACTGCCCCAGAGACAGCTCTCCTTTATTTCAGAGAGTGTAGCGCTGTACAGGGAAGCTGTAAAAGGAATGACAGGAAAGAGTTTTGCTCTCTAATTAGCTGTACTGTGCTCAGCAGACTTCAGTATAAATGCTCCACACTCAGCGCTGACAAACCCTCTGAGTGTTCGCGTTCAGCAGAATAAAATGTTCCAGAATGTGAATGCTACACCTGTTGGCTGAGTGTCTGCTTCTGTGGTGCTATGTACTCACCGTATCCACCTGTCTCAGAACCGTTCCCTCTCCAAAAAATAAAGGCTTTCGAGCATCCACTAGGATGAGGTCAAAGTACGACTGCCATGGACGGTGAGGAGTGCCATGCTACAACGCAAAAGCTTATTATGAGCAATTCATCACAGGAAACCTTTCTAGAAATGTTTAACGGGAAGTTGAAAAAGAGTTATACCTTTGGGCCATGAGGGAAGTCAAACAAGTACGTCATAATTTTCTGCAAAACAAACAAAATAAAAGGCATGTTTGTTGAACGATGGCCATGCTTTATAAAAATAGCTTCGTGAGACAGATTGTACGTATGTCCAAATATTTTTGATGTCATGTTGTGAAGTAAAGTTGTATAAAGAGTTAGACAACTGACATTTGCTTACGAATAAAAATTAAATGTAGACTCATTATTTTATTCTGTGAATATGTTCATCATATAAGCACACAGAAGAAACTGGTAAACAATGTTGAGGGGTTTGTGCTAATGAGTTTACAAAACCTTTCCAAAAGATGTTCAGGAGCACAAAAAAAGTTGTGAAGCGTGTGTGAAAAATACATGTAAACTAGTAGAGATAGTAAACTGGTAGAGAGAGAGAAAAAACAAAAGAATCGATTCTACATTGAATTTGAGATTTTCAAAATGCATCGATATTGACTCTTGAATCGATTCTGAGCTTAGTTTTTAACAGCAGATGGCGCTGTAGGCTAATTTTTAATCATACACTTAAATGCTCACGAGAAAAAGCGATTGCGTGTTCGGACGAGTCATTTAAACTGGATTATATGTCTGGAGATTAAGACAAAAACAGCTCATTATGAACATTCTTGTGATTCGCTTAAACCTTTAATAATGATTACTTTATTTCTAAGAAATTGGACGCAAGCATATTATGGTTGTTTGTAAAGCATATAGCGCCACCTGCTGTTAAAAACGAAGCTCGGAATCCTTTCATAAGAAAATCTGATTTCTCAAATGATTATTCATCACAGCTCTATAATCTAGGATCTTACACAATTAATTCCAATAATATAAATGTATAAGTCTATCCCTCACAGCACTGTTGTTATCTCTCTGAAATTCAAGACATGGCTGAGGTTGATTAAAATCAATTTAACCAACATGTGTGTTTGCTACATGCTAATGAGCATGCTAATTGTGTTACTGTATGCGTATGAGCTCAAATGTAAAACTTTGCATATAAAGCATTCCAAATCTGTCATTGTTTAGGCTTTCTTCAAATTAGCATTCTAAGATGTGTCTGTGTTGCTAATATATATATTGAGGCAGCTCACTAGGTTCTGAAAGAGACTTTATATACATGTTTGCATCAGAAAACTCACATGTGTGTATTTGTAGTCACTGTTAGTGGCTAAGAAGACTTTGGAGACTTCATTCATACGGCTCAGCAGCAAAGGCAACTTTGCCTTTAGATGAATAAAACAAAAAAGCAATTATTCTCAGAATTGCAATTGCATTGTAAATTAGAATATGTAATACAAAAGTTAAACTTACATCCTTCACAACATATTTCTCAAGGTTTTCCACCGTTTTCTCTTTCAGTGTTCCCTGAGGAAATAAACAAAGATAAAAAATAAAATAAAATAAAGATGTATATGCCCCAAAGAATGCGTAAATTTTTTGCTACAGCTCCTTTAGAAACAATAATATATTTAGTCTTTGTTAATTTTGTAAAAAAAAAATAGATATGTACAGTTAAACACAAAATTATTAGCCCTCCTGTGAAATTGTAATTCTTTTTTAAAGACTTCCCAAATGCTGTTTAAATGGAGACATTTTTTTCAACACACGGTTGGTCCATATTTTTAATTTCTGTACAAAGAGGTCATGTTTTGATCTTCAATTGGTCTCATGTAGTCATGATGTGATTCCACAGGTCAAGAGTGATTGCGTGAAACCAATTGAAGATCAAAACATGACCTCTCTGAACAGAAATTTAAAATATGGACCAATCTCTTGCTTTTTGAATGTCTGATCATCTTGTTTAATCCCGCCCCTTTTCGCAGCACCGTACAACAGAATTTCACACGCACAAACTCTAGTGTGACCACGGCATTAAAAGAGTAACCATGTTAATTTGGTTAACTAGGTAATTAGGTAAGTTGTCAAGCTGGGTTTATTGGGCAAGTCATTGGACAACAGTTGTTTGTTTTGTAGCCAATCAGAAAAAGGGGCTAATAATATTGACCCTTGAAGTATTTAGGAAAAAATAAAAAAGCCTTTTTTCTCAGCCAAACAGAAAGAAATAAGAAGAAAAAACATAATAGGAAATACTGTGAAAATGTCCTTGCTCTGTTAAAAATCACTTTAAAAAATAAGAAGAATTTCTCAGGAGGGCTAATGAATTTGCCTTCAACTGTATGTTTTGTGACTAAACTTGGAAAACATTCAATACCACATTGTGTGTTGGGCTAAACCTGCTTACATTGATGAGATGTCTCATATTTTTCTGTTTTTTTGTCAAAAAAAGGTTGATGAAAACTATCTGCATTCAAGTGGTGATAAAACATGAACACATGAAGATAGGAAAAAATGCTTTTTAAAAAAGAAAGAAGCTCCATTATTTATTTTAGTATATAATATCCTCATATTTTCATAGTCTGAAATTTGAGTAAAATAATCGGATGGACGTTAAATTTAGGAGAAAATCATATAAATATATTTTTTAAAGTGTGATGGCTGGGAAACTATTTTCTAATTTCCTAAATTTGCTCACTGTGTGCATATACACTATACACTATATTTTTAGCATATTAATATATTAAAGCACTTGCTTTTTGTATTTAACTTACAATATAAATAAAGGTTTTACCCTTTAGATTTTAAGGGATAGTTTACCCAAAAATGAAAATGATGTCTTTATTTACTCATCAACCTTTAATCTTGTTACAAAGCTGTTTAAATTTCTTTCTTCTGTTGAACAAAAGGGAAGATATACTGGAGAACACTGGGAATAAACAGCCATTGACTTCCATAGTATTCGTACTATGGATGTCAGTGGGGTTTTTTTCCAACATGCTTCGGAATATCTTGTTTTGTGTTCAACAGAAGAAATAAATTCACAAAAGTTTAGAACCACTTGAGTGTGAGGGAATGGTGAGGGAATTTTCAACAAAAAGTATATAAGTATATAATGTAGAATTTACGACATGAGAGTCATTTATTCCTGTGCTGGTTTATAATTTAGCATTGAAGGACATTGAATTCTAATACTTCAACAGTTGGTAACACTGTTCGTACATAACTACTTTAAGAACAGTGTGCAATTACTTCTAGCTTACTTTCTCTCACTCTCTAATGACATTGTTGCGTTGAGATGTGATTTACAACGTGTAAAAAAGAAATTCACATGACACACAATAGTTTTTTTTTGTTTGTTTGTTTGTTGTTGTTTTTGTTGCATGTCTACTGATCTTTCTTAAATGCATCAGCTTAGAATGCATGTAAGATATGCAACAAAACAGAAAAGGGTTTTATTGCATATTGTACATGAGAAAATAAATGTTTTCTACCTCTAGATACAGAACTAAAATAGTCTTGCTTTTGGATATGGGTAGAGTGTTCTGTTATTTACAATGGTAGTTAACTTGTAATACAAAGTTTGCAATTTTGATTCCCAGTACTGACAGGAACTGAAGGAACTGCTCAGCTGCCCCCTGGAAAATGGCTGCCCACTGCCCCATGTGTGTCTGTGTCTCTCTCTCTGTGTGTGTGTGTGTGTGTGTGTGTGTGTGTGTGTGTGTGTGTGTGTGTGTGTGTGTGTGTGTGTGTGTGTACTTGGATTAAATACAGAAAGCCACTTTTGAGTATGGGTAACATATTTCTTCTGAAATTAAAATAAAAATGTTGTCATTTAAATCAGAAAAAGGTGCCATGTTTTCAGACATTTTTGTTTATTTTAGACAACACAAAACCAATGTTTTAATTTCAATATTTGGTAGAATAACCCTAATTTAAAATAATAACAATAATAATATCAAAGTAATATCAAACAGAACTTTATAGAATAAAACAAATATTTACATTTTACTCAGATTTAAAGAACTTTTAGAGTGGAGATGATTTTCTCAGCTTCTAATATATTTGTTTGAACTCTTTCCCCACCATTGATGAGATGTCTCATATTTTTCTCTTTTTTGTCAGCAAAAGGTTGATGAAAACTATCTGCATTCAAGAGGTGATAAAACATGAACACATGAAGATAGGAAAAAATGCTTTTTAAAAAAGAAAGAGGCTCCATTATTTATTTAAATATATAATATCCTCATATTTTCATAGTCTGAAATTTGAGTAAAATGGCCGTTAAATTTAGGAGAAAATCATAGAAATATATTTTTTAAAGTGTGATGGCTGGGAAATTGTTAATTTCCTAAATATATTTTCCATAACTGTAAAAAAATAGGACAGGAATTGATGTCGTTCATCATGAACCGACTGGATTGTTGGAACGTTGTGTTTTTCCCATCTCATGTAACTGACACATTATCCTGCCCTCACACCGAAAAACACGTCATTACAGAAGATGTTCTTACTTTGGCCGACTTACTCTGAGAAATATAGAACCCTAAACCATATTACCTTAAAATGAACCCAGTCTACAGCATCTCGGACATCTTGGAACATGCTCTTGAAAGACATGAAGAGGTCTCCATCTTTAAAGCCTGTTTCACAGCTGAAGGTTTAGAAAGAACAAATAGACAGCAGAGTAAGAGGCCGAGCGCCAGCACTGACACACTTTATCGACAGTCAGACATGTTTAAATGGGACAGTCTTCCCTTGTTTGAGGTTGTCCGAGCCAAACAGGAAAGCTCTCTCCCCCTAAAAGGACCAACAGGTGTTTCAGAGGACATGCATCCATACCAAAACACAAATCACAGACGATTACGTTTCTGACAAATTGTCTCTACACTAAATAAGTCTGGCTGGTTTTATCCATTTATTTATTTTTCCCAGAGATTTAGCAGTTATTTCCATGCTGTTTAAAAGTGATCATTTTAAGGGACTTATTTTGTCTACTTTACATGCACATTAATTAGTCATTAGCAAGTTACAGGAAATAGATGATACATGGCATGCATGCACATGAATTTGTAGTGGAATCGCATACTACAATCTGCTTGAGTCATTCTGTTTTATAGCATAGCTGTAAATATTTTATGCTGTATTAAGATGTTCTTATCAAGTTGTAATGTGCTTTCTGGTGGCTTGATAGAGAGAGCGTCAAACAGTCCTCACCCACAGTAAAGTGATACTGATTATCAATCACTGGTATGGCTGTATGCAGTGTCCAAGGCAACAGAGTAATACAATCATAGTCACTGGAACATGGAACTCCTACCTGGAATATCGGTCACAGTTTGAGAAGAAGTCAACCAGGCAGGCTAAGAGGTATGTTTCTGTGTATAGAGAGAGAGCAAGCGAGAGAGAGAAAGACAAAAAAAATGGAGAGACAGAGAGCATGAAATGACTTTCTGAAATGTAAGCATGAACAACTAACATTTTTTGTATACAATTAAAATAATACACTAACAAAACGTTTGGGGTTAGTAAATTGTTTTCTTTCTTTTCTTTTCTATAAAAAATAACA
The DNA here is from genome assembly GCA_903798125.1 of Danio choprae. Taxonomy (NCBI): domain Eukaryota; kingdom Metazoa; phylum Chordata; class Actinopteri; order Cypriniformes; family Danionidae; genus Danio; species Danio choprae. The sequence goes on along the minus strand of CAIGQW010054073.1, from coordinate 10,722,348 downwards.
CTTTAAGCTGAATACAAGCATCTTGCAAAATAACTAGGAACATATTATGTACCGTCCTCATGGTAAAGATAGTTATTAAAAATATTGTTTAAAATACGGTTTCCCCCACAGTCCAAAGACATGCGCTATAGGTGAATTGTATGATCTAAATTGACCATAGTGTATGAGTGTGTGTGTGAGAATGCGAGAGTGTATGGGTGTTTCCCAGTGATGGGTTGCAGCTGGAAGGGCATCCGCTGTGTAAAACATATGCTGAAATAGTTGGCGGTTCATTCCACTGTGGTGACCTCTGATAAATCAGAGAGACTAAGCCGAAAGTAAATGAATGAATGAATGAAATAAGTCCAAATATAACAAAATAAATATACAGTATATTAAAATAATTTATAGTATTTTGATCAAATAGTGAGAATGCTATCAAATAAACTTGATTTATAAGTATAAAAAAAACATATCAACACTTTTAAACAGCACTGTGTATATATGCAAGCAATCCAAAGCAGCAGTATTTTGAAATGCAAAGAAATATGATCCGTATCTTATAAAAATATGCACAATAATTGAAGGTATAAATGTGTTTTTTCAAAATGCTAGACTGAAAACTTCTATTGACATCATTGGATCAGTTCATTGTCTACTCACTTGTCAAACCAAACGTTTGGCTTTTCCATCCAATATTGCAAATCTGTTTTGGGGGGTTTTCCCGCAAATTAAAAATAAAACAAATGGGTTGTAAAAAATTATTACACTAACCTGATGAACTGCTTTAATTTATGCAGTAAGTAACATTTGACAACTACAAACTTAAAGTTCAAACCAATCTTGCACTTTGATAAGAATAAATTGCTCTGTAATTCGCTCTGTACTACTGCACAATTATCACAAATACCACAGAACCTGTTTTTGTCGATTTTAAGCCACAAGTCAGCAGTTTGTCAGTTTGAACATAAAAGTCCTCATTTGCAAAACGTTCAAGGAGTTTAATTTAAAATAGAAGCGTACACTCCTCACACACAAACCATCATGAGTACTCCACTGTAAATGTGTGTTTGAATGGCAGCCAGCATTATGTTTGACAGTGATAAAGTGTCTACCTGGAAGGTTAAAGAGTGTGTTGAGGATGTAGAAGCGTTCTGTGTCATCGCGCTGGATAAACTTGTTGGGGTAGAGCTCTCGGATGTCAGGCCTGGCAGGGAACAGAGGAACATTATGAGCACATACACCACACGTTTCATCAGAGCGCAGTAACCATGCCCATTTACATGTACTCACCCTCGCAGGAAGTTAAAGCCGTGGACACAGACCAGGATGTTTCCGTAAGCATCCACCTTCAAAAGGTTGCCATACATGCTGTCGAACACCAGGCCTCTGTAGGAACAGACCATGAAGGGTTCGCAACTTAGCCTCTAAATGCAATATAAAATGATCTTGGGACTGATAACTGTCTAAAATAGGCTCTGCCAACGAGAGTTTATTACCTTGTAGGGAAAGTCGGATCATAAACAAACCCAAGAAGTTCCTGTGGGTAGCCAATGGACACTAGTCGCTCCACGGTCAGATCAAAGCCCAAAGACTCGTATTCAGGTGACTTGTATACTGCAAATATAGAGATATTCGTTGAGACATTGCAAACAGCAAATAAAATGAACACACTACTATATATTACATCCATTTACAATATGGTAATAAGTATTAATGTACTGTTAACTTGTTTAGACTGTTCAACAAGTTGTTCCACTTGTTCCAAACCTGTTTGAGTTTTTTCTTCCACTGAACACAAGGAACACAGGAAGATATACTTAAGAATGTTGAGAGAGAGAAAAACAGCCACTGACTTCAATAGTATTTTTTGATCCTACTATAAAAGTCAGTGGCTGCTAGTTTAAAACATTCTTCAGATTGTTTATTTATTTTTAGAAATTTTTACATTTAGAACCACGTGAGTGCGAGTAAATTTACATTTTTTGAATGAGCTATCGCTTTAATTTTTGATTTTTTTCTAACTTTCTTTTGTGTAGAACCCAAAAAATGTTTTTTTGTTTTTTTTTGCCCAATGCAAACAGTCAATGGGGTAAAAAACAATACAGATATTTTCTAAAATAAAATATATCGAAATGTGTGTTTCATGGAAAATAGTTAGATATAGGATGATGTAGGAAATATAGTTTTGCAATGACAAATGATGGCAGATGACAACAATTTTACTTTCCATTGAACTACTTTGCCTTATAATCACAATTGCATCATCATTAACATTTTATGGTGTCCTTGTTGTTTCTATGGTAAGGGTTAGGATAATAGTTAGAGATGCATAATCTATTACTGTTACTGTAGTAGGTGCATGGAAAATGTAGAAAAGTAACAAAGACATAAAAGTAAAAAAGAAGTAAAATAAAGTGTAACCCTAACCTTACCCCAACATTACCCAGATTTAAATAATATTTACATAATAACTCCTTAAATAACTGTGATAATCTTATAATAAGTGTTTATTGTAGACATGTCTGGACGGATTTGAAAGGAAACAGCATGTAGACATCACTCATGCCAAGTTATATTCGTAAACAGAGAAGTAGCTCTGGCTTTTCATGTGTGTGTATGGTGTGGAAGTAGCATGAAGCTGAAGAGAGAATTATTAACCAAGGATCAATGCAAAACTGCAAATGCAAAGGAACACAGAAGAGAACAGTGTCTACAAGCAAGGGAATGGGACAGTCTTTTTTCTTTTTTTTTTTTGCTTGAAATGCAATGAAATTAAGAATCTGTGGTTTGTTCATTCTCTTTAACGCGTATTTAATAGAAAAAAATACAAAATACTTTTTTTTTTTTTTTTCTTCAATGTTTTCAAAGAAAAACTTAAATGCGTTTTGTAAATTTATTTAAACAAATTAGGATTTTGGGAACACACTACCAAAAATAAGACAGAAGCTAAATAAGAACTAATTAAAACTCATTTCTCGATGCAAAACTATAACCAATTTAGGTCTTTCACCAACTGCAATTTATAATATTCTGAAAAGACCGAAGGAATTCAGAGAAATTAGTCTATTTGATAAAAGTCAGAAAACCTGAGCTGAAGGTTCTTCACCATTGAGCCCCTATATGACATTGCATTAAAAAAAAAACTGTCATGTTGTTCCAAATAAGCTCAGCAGTACATCAGAAAACTTGTCACTGAACAGTCTGCTGCTGCATCAAGAAATGCCACTTGATTTTTTTTCATCATGGTTAAATCGGTTTTCTTTTTGGAAAAGACAAAAAGACTGGAAATGTGTGATGGGGTCTGATGAACCTACAATTCAATTTGTTCCTGGAAAAAAGGGCATTGAATTCTCAGACTCAGAGACCAAAGGGAACATCAAGACTTTCAATAAGGACAGATGAAAAAGCAAACATTTGTCTTAGGTAGGGATGTAACAATTCACCTGTCTCACAATGCGATACAATTCACAATACTAATCTCACGATTTAGTCACAATTTTTTAACAAAAGTATTTGAGACAAATTTAAGGTGAACAAGAGCCCTTTAATTTTTTCTCAAATGCTGCACAATTTTTTTTTACAAAATAAAATCTTTTCTGGAATAACTAAATTCGAATTTTAAAATAAAATCCAAATAAAAAAGTGAATACAAACTTAAGGAGACTCTTTAATATAAACAAACTAAAACTGTGACTGCTGGGATTTAATTTCTTTTTTTAAAGAAATATCAGATTCATAAATTGAATTGAAAAATATAGGTTAAAAAAGGAACAATCTAATACCTGGTTCTGTAACTGCACAGTTTTCTCTTTCAGTCTGAAAAACATCTTCACACTTTCGCTATGAAAACAATGATGCACCGTGCGATCTCTGAAGCATTAGTTAGAGCAAGCAGAGATGCCAATCCTCTGGTCCGCATGGTTTTGCCTATTAATAGCTTTTTGCGTATAGATGTCTGTAACAGTAGTTTTTCACTGTGCTGCATTATTTTCGTTGTTCTGTTAGTGTGAGTAAACTTCTTTATGCAGTGTTTGTAAACTGTTAGTGTTTGTCTGGCGCACTGCACCGCTGTCATTTTAGTCTGCCGCCCCACCTCTTGCTCGCTGCTGATGTGCAGGTAAAGCGAGGTTGCGCCTCTAAATGCCCCTCTGTTCAAAACATGTATCGCGATTCATTCAACATTTCTACTGGTTTGAATCGTCACATATTTTAATGGATTTTCAACCAGCTCATGTTACATCCCTAGTCTTAGTATGAAGAGCAGCAGAGAAAATGACACCAGTGGCAAAAGCAAAATTTTACTGGAGCACTTATACATACTGTACTAAGTGCTGCACAAACTATTTTCTTATTTAAAACAGATGCTGGCACATTGATGCATATTTTTGACTGAAATTAGAATAATTTCCCTCTGAACTTATGGTGGAGTGGCTCTCAATAACAACTAACCAAAAATAAAACAAAAATGCATGCATGGCAGCTTAAGTGTTGTATTTAAAGTAACTCTTTGGGAGAGCTCTTTGGAACAGCACCTGTGATACGTGTCAACCCCAACCTTGTCCTTTCACAGAGCAAGCAAAGGGTACCAGAACATTACAAAGGCTTAGCAGGACCATGTATGCTCGATCTAATCCAGTGTGAAACCAGACACACATGCCCTAAAAGATTTAAACCCAATTAGACCCCAAGCCTGTGGAGAGGGATTTGGGCGGTATTTCACTAACAAAAGGCATTTTACAAGTCTCTAAAGCCTATATCTGTTGTTCCATTGCTGACACCCAAACGAAGGAGGAATTCAAATAAGTAAGACACGTACAGAACAACAGCTTTAGCAAACTTGGAGGTTACTGAACTATACACAGACACACATCAGCTCAAGTTACGTGTTGTTATAGAAGATCTGGAAATGTGTTGTACTTGTTGTTGATGAGACAGAAGGTCAAAGGGCAGACGAGCAGCAGGATCCCTTGCGATTGGGGAATGAGAAGCAAAGGAGTGCCTCAGGGTGAACTCCTGGGTCCATTGCTAATGATGACTAAGCCATATTTGATTGTGATAATGATGACACAGCAACATTTTTCTACATTAGGCATGTGTTTGCACATGTTTGAATATTGTTTGTCAAGATATGTTCACAAAAAATGTCATATTTTGTTATAGTACTTGAAAACACCTTTGTATCTGCAGCTGTCCTATTATGTCATTTCAAAGCTATTATTCTGAACCAATATGCATTTCTGAACGAAAACGCATTCAATGACCACAGACATTGGCAACATTCAATACAAATGGGGAAAAAGAAAGGAAGGGCTCCACATAATCCTTTAGGGACCTTTGCATTTTTTTTGTCTGCCTAAACCATACATTGCAGTTTGCTCTTTTTTAGATCTAGCTAATGACTTCAACTGCAATCTGTAAGTTATATAACACTAAATTAGAGGCTGTTTATAAAACAATGTTGAAAAATTTATGTGTTTTGCCTGAATTATTAAAAAGGATAGGTCACCCGAAAGTGAAAAATTACTCACTATTTACTCATTCTGAACTTGTTCCAAGCGTTTGTTTTTATTTTTGTGATTTATAGTTAATAACGCACTGTGAGATAATATGTAACTCACAATGAACCACTTTACTTACATTAACTAATGTTAACAAACATGAATAAATACTGTTATAAATGTATTGTTGATTGTTTGTTCATATAATTGTATACATAAACTAACATCAATTAATGCAACCTTATTGTAAAATGTTACCGCTTTTAAAAACATTACGATTGTCGCATCCGAGTAAATGCCCGAATCAAGAATCTGTGAAAACAGTGACTTCATGCGTGTGCATAGTACATGTTAGGGATCCTCCTCCTCATTATCATCATCATCATCATCATCATGTTAAATGCAGTACATTTAAAAAACATATTGTTGTGTAAATGGGCAGCACGGTGGCGCAGTGGGTAGCACAATCTCCTCACAGCAAGAAGGTCGCTGGTTTGATCCCCGGCTGGGTCAGTTGGCATTTCTGTGTGGAGTTTGCATGTTCTCCCCGTGTTTGCGTGGGTTTCCTCCGGGTGCTCCGGTTTCCCCCACAATTCCAAAGACATGCGGTACAGGTGAATTGGGTAAGCTAAATTGTCCGTAGTGTATGTGTGTGAATGAGTGTGTAGGGATATTTCCCAGTGATTGGTTGCAGCTGGAAGGGCATCCGCTGCGTAAAACATGCTGGATAAGTTGGCGGTTCATTCCGCTGTGGCGATCCCAGATTAATAAAGGGACTAAGCCAAAAAGAAAATGAATTAATGAATGAATGAATGTTGTGTAAATGTGAAACGTTTTTAAAATGCAAAGGCAAAACTTTTCCATTTTTGGCTACATCACTGAGGTGTAAGCATAGCCTTATTTGTAAGTTCGCATCAAGAGAGCTTTACGGTCTGTTCCAAGACTTGTATCTTTACAGATGTATGATAGACAGGCTGATAAGGGGGAGGAGGATAGAACTGAATCCCCCATGGCCAGAAGTACGGGTGTACATAGGCAAGAAAACCCCTAACAGAGTCACTAACTCAGGCCAGATTCTTCCACTGAGATAGCAGCTGTACATAAACCCAACTCCCCCTTCCCTTTCTGTTACTCTCTCTCTCCTCTTCACTATGTTCCACGAAGCTACAGCGAAACCTATTTTGAGCCTCTTTTTCCCCTCTCAGTCACTATTCCCATCATCACTCTTTGCTTAACAGCAAATACCAGTGCTGACCTTGGACGACGTTGGCCCTGAGCTAGCATACTACAGCTAGGGTGAAAACAAAACATTTTTTGGCAGTTTTACTGAGAACCACAGACACAAAAAAATCTATACCTCATTACAGTGGCCTACATTTAAGGTGGGTTAAAGGTTTAAGGGATGAAATGAGTTTATAATTATTGACTAAAATTAAAGGTTATGCAGTACACACTGTAATGAAATACAGGTCAAAACTCAGTAAAACTCAATTTCACGAATGTATCAACAGTTCAAGAGAGGTTAAATCAACAAAATGATTTCAACTATTAGCCAGCTCTATGAAATCTGTTTCCACACTTCATGTATCTTCATGTTCCTTGACTAAGGAATATTTTTTAGGCAAGTGTTGTGTTTTGGTTGCAATTACATTGTGACTACTTTGTGATATATTGGCATTTGACAAGCACAGCTCACATAAAATGTCCTATGTTGCTAAATAGGACAAAGAACAGAATTTTATTGTAAATAGAAATAGTTACTTTTAATAGTGTTAACACTGATAGAACACAAATATTTATGTCTTAGGTTCTTCATTTTTAAATATTGAAAACTTTAAACTTTTAAGGCCAGGACACACCAAGCTGACTGTTGGCTTTTGGGCTTAGTCGGTCCAGCTAGTTGGTTTGGTGTGTTTCAGATGTTGCCTCTCGTCAGGTTAAAGTCAGAGATCGTTGGCCTGATTCAGCATGTAGAATCAGTGTCGGCAATTGGTTGAAAAAAAATGCTCTGACTAGTCATTCAGCAATGAATCAGAGATTGAGTGTGACATAGTGAGGTGACGCAGTTAAAGTCAAGAAGGAACACTCAGAGGCTGCTGTAATATTGTTACATTTTTAAAATGATATGAGTTATTAGATTATCTGACATATTTGCAAGAGTGAATCCCTCCTTGGTGAGTGACAATGGTACTGAATGCTGCTTTTTTTACGCTTTGCACGCACGCATCAGAAGTTCTGGTCTCCTGTTGTGAACAAGAAAATAGATCCTGCTCTTAGCGGGTGTGGAAAGGCACGTCCTCCCACACAGGTGCAGAACTTGCTTTCTTGTTTCAGTCGATTTTCTTCCGTTTGGTGTGTTCACAGGCAGCTTTTTGGTCCAGACGGAACCAGGCACAATCCAACAAGTGGCAACAACACAGTTGATTTTTGTTGGTGCTAACTCTTTGTCATTGCTTTGTGTACCTGCCTTAAAGTTAACATGTTCCAGAATTTCTAATTTATTTATACATTGACATATTTCCTTTTTCTTTGTTCAGTAGTAAAAAACAGCTGTAGTAAACTTAACTTCACAACACTGTAAACAATGTAAACATTTCCCAAATATTCTTATTTATTGAACTTTTTTTTTTTTTTAATGCAACAGCTTTAAAAACAGCATCTTTCATAAACAGCATTTTTCATATAAGATACATATTGGTGAAAAGTATTGTTAAGTTAGTTTTTCATAAACCTTATATTACTCATAAATAGTAAAAGCACATAAGAAATTCTTGAAAGAACCAGTGATTAATTAATCTTCCAGGTTTTGACTGCACAACTGCAACATCTTTTGATGAATCTGGAGCAACATTTTAGTCCTAAATATATATATATCAATATATATCACAACTCTTAAACTTAACCTCAAAGATACAGTAACTTATCCCTATAATATCAGAGAAACATGATAAAGTGAAATGGTAAATAAAAATATAGTAAAAGCCCCTAAACCCTAACATTAAATGTAAACAGATCCATGAAATCTGATTGGCTGATTGGAAAGTTGTTGTAGGATAAACAAAGATGTAGGTGAGATCACGTTCACCTTCGCGAACCCCTGTTTGGGAAACTCAACTTTAAACCAACCAAAGACAGCTTACAAGTCCCTTAATCTGGCAAAGCTGATGTTCAGCTGGTTTCTCTGGCTTGTTGCCAAAACCTTGTCTTGTGATGAGCTAAGGCCAGTAAACCCCTTTTCAACAGTGATATGAGTTTTCCAAGGTCAACTCTTTATCATCACCAATTTAGGTTGACGTCAGAGATCTTTCAACTCCAATATTAACAATGGTGGATAGCTGATGACAGCTAAAATACATCAAAGTCTTTATATACATACTGTATATCTAACTTGTCAGGTAAATTGACTAAAGACTTAACAGATGATAGCAAAGAAAAATGTACACTACTGCACTAAACTCAAAATACTTTTTTTTGCATTTTGCTCTCCACGTACAACATATTTGTCATTCCAAACTCTCTCTAGAGCTCTAAACTAGTTTGCAATGACGTGTGTGTCAGCATAGAGTCACTCAGGCCACGGAGATTCTTCCTCCATAATATACTCCTGGAAAGATTATGCGATCAGCATGAGGGTATGATGTCAGACTGGAGTTCATAGCTCAAGTTACCCTTAGCTAGAAAATTCAATTTGAATTCGTTGTGTAAGGTAAACAAACTCCACCAACCCCTTGGTCCATCCATCAACTGCTCCCTGATGAACATGTCCTGACTGTATTACGCCTCTGGTTGACTTTGGATTATGTTATCAGGCTTTTTTTTGACAGCACATAAACTTTAACAATTGCATCATTTGTTTTTAAATGGATTCAAAAACATGAAGTGATCAGCCATAAAAAAAATTGCCCTGCTATTTAAATGATTTTATTTTTCTGTCCTGCAAGATAGCATTTGGCCTATAGAGAGAATGCAGAGGTGACGCTTTCCTCTGTGATTTAATGGACTGTCTGGTTGAAGAGCTGTCAACACCGAGCTTAGATGGAGAGTTGGTGCCACTGCTCTGCACACGTGCAGGGTATTAACTTGCACACTGGTCCAAATCACAAAGGGGATTTGGTTAAGGAATGGACTCAATAAGCAACAGGGAATATTAATCAGGGCTTGGATGGAGCATTGTGTTGGAAAGTGGCCTTAAAACCCTGTATGGTTTGTTTTAATGCTTCTTTGCTGAAGGATTTAAGATCAACAGTGAATCTATTAATATATTGTACTGAGCTGCCATAGAAAGAGAATGTTGTCTCCACCATAAATAATCAAGAAATACATATAAAGAGTAAAACTTTGTCTTGAGATGCTTACGATTACATAATTATGTAAAAAAAATAATAGACAGGATGGACATTATTTTGTATGATTTTTTTATAAACAAAAGGCATGACTCGACGTTAAGCCTTGAAATGTGTTTGTACTTTAAACTAAATAAATGAGTCTATTATAACAACTTTCAGATATTTGTCTTCTTAAATTGATTTTCAAGACATGTTTTTGTATATAAACAGCATTTTCCCCAAACATTATTTAGCATGTCATCTTTGATTACATTTAAAATGTTACAAGCTTAATGTTTTTGAATATACAATTATGAAATGTTGGTAGAAATGCAATTATACACATAAAACTAATCTGACAAATTTTTGTACGAGCTACTAGACTGCCCCAAATATGTACCTCAATATGTGCAACAGTGAGGTGAGGAAGGTTTTTTGCCACAGTAAAAATGTTGTTTTTTTAAAAAACGGCAGATGGTGAAACGCATGTGGCTAATTTAAATTTACAACAATTAATATTAAAAAAATGATAATGTCAGAATAAAATAGACACACGTTAAGGAAAATTCAGGGTACCTCATGGGTTATTTTAACAAATTATTAAATGACAAAACTTACAAACTGTCAAAATGACTGCCTTGGTGTAACTTCATTGTTAATGCGCAAGTCATATTTTACTAACCATTATGCCTGTCCAAACCTGTATGACTTCTATTAATCTGTTCAACAAAAACCATACAGATTTGGAAAGAAATTTTGAAAAAAAGTCATTGTGATATAGTGTTGCAATAATTCAAATGACTTTAATCATCTGGGCAACCAAAGTTCTTCCTTTTGTCTTCTAAAGAGCAAATTAATCATATGGCTTTGGACTGACATCAGAGTGAGTAAGTGATGACAGAGTTCAATTTGTTTTGATGAACTATCAAAAGTAGTGTATTAAAATTTGGTTGTCTAAAAAAAGCACATATCAAATTTGGAAGTCTACAGTTGCCTGCCAAAGGATTTGCTTCTTTTATTAGCTGTTATTGATTTCCGAGGACCTCCAAACTGTGGTTGCAACTTGATCAGAGGATAAGGAAAAATACAGGGTTCATATTCGTAAACATTTGCACTAGGTTACAGCCGGCTGTAATGTGGAGGATGTCAACAGCTGAGCAGCCTCAGAATTTAGCTTAAGCTACATTAGCTGCTGGCTACGACACACACTATCCACCTCTTAAAGAGCCATCAATTTCACCAACTGTCAAAGAACTGATCTGCTGTCTCAGGGCCCACAGCCTGGATTTAGTGAAGACCTTATTCGCCACAAGCAGATGAGTGCCTGGGACCAACAGTAGAAAGCAGAGGGATTAGAGAAACCCAATGCATCTGATCCATGTTAAACTGTTGCGCCATAAGAACCAAACCCTCTCTTATTTCAGGTTCTTGGCTGACCTAAATGACATAAATATATTAAGCTGTAAATAAGGTTGCTTGTTTATGTTGATGAATTCTAAGGTGTAGATCACATAAATGGAGCACTTTGTGTTTGCCAGACATCACCTCAGTTTTCCAGACTCCAAAACCAGACAGAAATGGCTAAATATACCCACGACTCTCACTGTATGTTTACCCAGAGATTCTAAGCAAGAGTGTTACTGGCTCCATTCGAGATGCCTCAACAAGAGAAATTGGTGTGTTTTTTTGTGCTGCAATAGCAAAGGGTACATCTTACCATAAATAGTTAAGTGTGTACCTAAAGTGAAGTAAGAAACACCTTACCTGCTAAAGTGTAATCCATGTCAAAGCCGAAGCATTTAATCTTTTCCATGGCCAGACTTCTGTTAACAAACACTCTGGGGAAGAAAGAGAAACAGTCAGTTTCTGCTGAGAGGTGTTTCTGCTGTCATTTTCTGCCAGGGTGTTAAAGCAACACTTTTTTTAAAATAGGTTTAATTTTAACTCCCCTAGAGTTTTACAATTTTTTAATCCTTTCAGCCGATATCTGGATCTGGCAGGAGCACTTTTATATTAGCTTAGCATAAATCATTGAATCAGGTTAGACCATTAGCATTTCATTCATGAATGTCAAAAAAGTGTTTTGATCATTTTACTGTTTAAAGCTTGACTTTTCTGTAGTTACATTGTGTACTAAGACCAACAGGGAATTAAAAGTTGTTCTTTTCTAGTTCAATATGGTTAGGAACTATACTTTCCATACAGCATAATAATCAAGAAACTTTACCGCCGTACCATGGCTGCACCAGGCGCAATTGATATAATGCAGTGCCTGAAAATAGTCTCTAGCACCAAGCCCTAAACTGGCACCACCAGTCAAAACCTGAATAATTAATGCAAAAAACAAAACAAAACAAAAAAACCCTGGTAAAACTCAACTGTTAACTCTAGGGGAGTTGTAAAATTTGTCTATTTTCAAAAAAGAAATGTGTAGCGTTCCTTCAAGAACTAATTAAAAAAAAATAGTTTTGTTATTAAACAAAACTATAATTTTTTTTTATTTCATAGGAATTTAGCTTTATGAAATGAACAATTTTATATTAACTATATCAATGCGTTAAGCTCTGGAGAACTAATACTGTTAGCAGATTCTCAAATGCTAAACCGAAATTTTTTTTTTTTTAATAAAAACTAAAAGAGGATATTGATGTGCTATTTTTCAAACCTGCTAAAAAAGACATTAAAAACAACCGCAGCATGACATTTCAGCCAATAAATACACTGCTATCCTCTGCTGGAGCCAACATGCTAAGAGTGATCTGCGTTTTTTTTGCACACTGACAGCTCTATGCTTTAGCCCATAAGCCATGACATCTAATGCCAGGATAGGAACACAAAAGGAAATCTGAATCACTCTCTGTGCATGCATTTAATCTGATACTGACACAGATAAACCTTGGGTAATAACATACATACATTAGTGTACGTGCTGCCACTGCAACACGAATTTTATGAGTGCCAAGTTAGACTTGAGTGATATAAAATAACAAATTCTCAGTTTTCACACAGAATCTGAATAAAAGTTTTTAAGCACATAAAAACAAGACATCTTTCAACCTTACAAAAATCATTTTTAAAAAAACACACATTTCTATCAAAAAGACAAGTAATTGCTATCAAAAACTGCTTTGCCCAATCCTACCTTGTGGTGGCATAACATTGGACTATATCCCATGATTCACTTCTCCAGGCAGAACCTGCGCGCTGCATTCTGAGTGTCTGTCCCTGCTCTAACTGGTCTGTCAAGCCCATTTCCCTGTTCGCCGTTACCCCTCACAGCTCCAACAATAGCCCCCTCTCTCTGCTTTCTTGTCATTCAATTTCTGACTTGTTGCAAAATCGATTGTGCCAGTTCTATAGCATTCTCTGTTGTTGTGCCAATTGTTGAGTTAGGGGTTGTTTGCTTCCCTTCAAAGACATCTAGAACAATCAACAACAGCAGGAAGAACCAGGCGGCTGTAGCGGCTCAGACAACAGAGTGTGGATCACTAGTTAGAGACAGCTGGTAAACAGATTACTCTTGAATCTACAGTGAATCCCTATTGTCGCTCTATTTGGAAATAGGCTACTTATACTGTACCAGAGAGTAAATAAACGGGAGGAGACAGACCACTCCTATAAAATCAATGGAAAATATATGATTGTTGTGTAAATAGAAGCCCTGCCATTGACTTTAAATCACCAGTCACCCTTTTTGAGTGTCTTTACATCAAAATGTCCATGTGAAAATGCAAACTTCTAATGGATTTGAGCAGTGACGTGCGTTGAGGTTTGTGGCTGGTGAGACACTGACTCTTTCAGGGTCAGATTTAGAAATATACGCACCCAATATATTTGCCAACAACTGATTGTGTTTCATATATCATATCAGCATTCTTTCTATACACATTGCAGGTACATATTGGGCCAAGGAAGAATGTAAAATGTATAGCGATTCAATATGCCTCCTAAAAACACCAAGGTGGATGCTACAGACAGCCTATAACAAGCAACACAGTACCACGGCGGATGCTCGCTCTCTCCCTCTTAGTTGTAAATGAAGTCTTAAAAAATGACTTTGAAATGATATAGTTATCTTCTGTCCCGTCCTTTGAAGCAAGCAAGTTTTCATTGAAAACCTTTTTGAGCTAAGATATTACATCTGCAAATTTTTGGAGTCAGTCAGGGTAAAACTGAACAAGTATAACCGTGAGTTCATGTGCGCCCCCTTTGTTGCAGTGGAGCTACAGCCTGCCTCACCTCATGTCTTTTTAGTGCAGATCCTAACGCTAAATAACTGATAGACATTACCTATCATATGCAAAGTGAGGACATATAATAAACATGTCTACAACGTATAAAACATTCTAATAAAGCATTACATGGGTAGCATACCCTGAGTAAGCAAAAGACAGGCGCTCAACCCAGTTTGCAAGGGATTGTGCAATCTGACGTGAGGCACAGCTTGGGCTGCCTCACCTCGCTTCCTACACTGTAATTGAACAGGACATCTGCAAAATACAGAGATTTTGAATATAAAAATGATTGAAATCATTTGAATCATACAGAAATTACATTTATAGCACAGATCAGTGGATAAATATTTATTTTATCATTAGTATACATATCACGATGGCAGGTGAGGATGATGACACTGCCTCACCTGCCTCCCCTGACCGCATGTCCCTGCATTGGTGGCAGAATTTTTTTTTCATTTATTGGTAATAGTTTATGATAATGTTGAAGTCCAGAAAGTGAAAAGAAGCAAACTGGGAGAGAGTGGGATTAAGAAAGGTCCCAATGCAAGCAATTAAATTTGGGTCAGAGCACTTACCAAAAGGTGATAGGCTCTAAAATAAATTTTTGACTTAAAAATTCAGTGTACCCGCAATGCTGATAAATTTGTAGCTTATCCAAGTTGTGTGAATAAAAGACTAGGATTTGCTATTTTGTTCAATGCTTCCAGATAAAGGTGAAAGCTCTTTGGGGGGAATATCTTTGGTTTCAGAAAATGTTGATTTTGATAAATATGTTGTGTTCATTTACATAATAAACAGCTTATAATTAATTAGTACACAATCCAAGGTTTCCAAAACAAGGTTTAGATGACTGTCTTCAGAAACATGTTTTGTTGTGCTGTTTGAAAGTCTCTTCACATTCCAATAGTAATGATTAAAGTAAGTGATCTAAATGTATTAATATGCGTTTTGATATTCTGGGTAAGGCATAGGACTAAAAAAAGTGTTTGACCAATGTCAAGTGGCCTTGTATCCATAAAAACAAAAATACTCTTTGAAAGTCCTTCTACGCATCCGAAAAAAATGATCAAAACCAAATCAATATCAGAGTCACTTCTGCAGGCTTGCATTATTTCTTGTAGACAAATGTTTTAAAATTATTTTTTTTTTTGTCAAGAAAAGCTTGATAGCGGAACTCTTTGGAATGTAATACAAATGTGTCAGTCATTGCCTTGGAAACATGCGTGTAATGTAAACAGCAATATGGACAATAATAACAGAATTTTTATGTTGTAAAGACTAATTTTTTCTGGTATATACTTAACTGAATAATAAATAAATAAATAAATAAATAAATAAATAAATCCTCTTTAGCCTGGTCAGCTATGGAAAAACTGGCAGTAAATTCATATAATATTCAATTTTTTAAAAAGGATTTTTAGTTTAGAATTGTATTTTTATAAAGTACTATAATTCTTTCTCACAGGTGAATGACTCCTCATGAGGTAACGTCCTTGCACACTGAAGTCCATAATTTTAAGTCTGTGTTAAAAGGTGCAGTAGGTGATTGTCTTCAAAAATGTATTTATATGTATTTTTATAATCTGATTAAGGCATAAAACTAAAAAATGTTCATCCAATTAAATATTGTCGGGCCGACATTACCCATAATTATCTAATGATAAGTAGCCCAAGCTGTCTGTCAACAAATGTAGATTTTTACATCTGCGCATCTTTTCAGGCAGATCCGCCATTAGCGTGTGCACGTGCACACGAGACACATGAGATCACAGCAGTAAAATCAAATGCTTAATCAAAACTTTAAAAAAATTCTGAATCAGTATTGGAGTTACTTTTGCACGCTGGAGGAAGGATGACACCATGGCTGAAGTATTTCTTTTTGACAGGTAATGTTATGTTTTAAAAGTATTTTAGTCACGCAAAGCTTATATAGATGTTGTTGTTATGAATGGGTTATATGCACAGAAGTGCTGTTCAGCCACTGAAATCTTCCAGCGAAAGATTGATGTGACTATTTTCAGTTTCATAAGGGACCTTTTACAGCATCGATAATGTAGATTTTTATTTAGTTTAACAACGTGGCTTTGGACGGCAGGGCAGGGACTGTGTTTCAAAGATATTATGCTAACCGATCAGCATTTTGGCAGATCACCTACTGCACCTTTAACTATTATGCACTGTGTTTGGTCTACATTTTTTGCTGATTTAATGAAGAAGTTTTAACCTACTTTTTTAACCTATTATAACCTGTAGTCTTATAATGTTGTCTATGGTCATCTATTAATTGCGCATTCATGACTTCAGAAGGCAAGGCTTTGGACAGCAGTTTGCATCAAGGGAGAGATGAGCATTTTTAATGCTATCAGGCTTAAGTTAGCATTTTCCCAAGATGACATGTGATTAGGTTAATGGCTAAAACTAACCTGACTTAGACAAAAGAGAACAAGATTAAATAACCATGACAAAAAAAAAAGATAATAATGAAAAATATATTTGACATAGGACTAACTGAGACTAAATTAAAACCTGACAATCTGGCAAAATAAACATTCCATTGGTCCATTACATTTCCACCAAGTCACACAAAGCTGATCATTTTTTTTTCACAGTACAAAAGACCAGATAACACCACTGCCTTTGGACCTCAAATAGACTGACGGACCCTGGAATACCTGCCATGACACTCACGTTTTCTTTTTCTTATCTCAACCCACTTATCTGGGTAATGGAAAAAAGCCTGTGAACTTTTGGCTTCAGCACAGAGAAAATGTAAAGTCAAGGTTCACATATAGTAGCAAGAGTACATTCTCTTTTACATAAGTGACCTTTGGTTGGATTAAAGCCAAAACGGTGACGTCTGATAAAAGAGGCATATTTCTTAGCGAAGAACCGAATAGCACTGAACTTATCCGTTAAAGATTTCAAAATGCCAGTTCCCAGCACAAACTCCACATTTGTGGGGTTGCAAAAGATTCTCTCTATGTTCTTCCATCACATGTTCCACCCGTGTCTGTTTCCAGTATGTACTTTCAACCTTAGCTGCAGGGTTTGACCTATAATTAGATAACTTCATTCTTCATTTTAGCTTTAAAACATCCATATTTACCAAGGGAGTTACTGTCTGAATAAGTGTATCTTTTCTTAACAGAGTTGCTCACATTCTAAACTTGCCACATAAGCTGCTAAAATCATGAAGAATGTGCTTATATATCACTCAGTGAAAACTATTATAAACTCTCAAACTCCATCGGCTCTTCTAAAATGTGTGGACTGCAAACAAATGACACTTCTTCTAAACAGAAAGAATTAAAGTATCTGTGCAAATCTACAAAATGCAGTTTCCTTCAGAGCAGATGATGTCCCTGAATTTAAATGGCCTAATCCATCTTTCTAAGCCTAGCGACCCAGTTTTTAAACAGCTATTATACAGTTCATTTCTTTGTCTGATTTACCTATGATAGGCCTCTCTCCTGTATTTCTTCATCGCCAGGCCGTCCATGTTTGCCGGGAGGTCTGCATAGTCCTGAAGTCGATCACTCCAAGATGTCGTCATCATCAAATCTGTCAGTTGGGATTCTGTAAAGAGATTTATAACATCTATTAAAGGATAGTTCATTGAAAATAACATTTTTGGAGAAAAAAATATATAAACAAAGATATTTTAAAGAATGTGAGAGACCAGTAACCACTGACTTTTATAATAGGAGGAAAAACAAATACTAAGTCAGTGGTTACTGTTTTCCAGCATTCGTCAATATATTATCTTTTGTGATCAACAAAAAAAATCAGGTTTGGATCTAGTCAATGATTAAATAATTCAAATAATACTAATAAAATAAACAATAATAAATAATTTATTTTGGGTGAAGTATTCCTTTAAAGTCTTTATAAATGAAAGGCAATGCTTTCTAAGTGTTTTGTTCTTCTTATCTAACTTAGGCATGATCTTCCATTAAACAATAAATAAACAGATTTCTTAGATTGGATTAGTCTTTATCTATAGATTCGATCACAGGCCAAAACACAAAGTGTGCCAGTTCAAGTGTTAACTTGCAATCTAATTGCATCAGAATCAAGAAAATCAAATCACTCAGTTGTTAATTTTATCCATCCAAGTGATTTAAATAGAAAACTTTAAGCCTTGAAACACTCTCTTGCTGATTCTCACACAAGGAAAGCTTATTAAGTCATTGTGAAACCTTTTCCTGTAAATATTACATCTTCTATTACATTTTCACAACTTCTGGTAAAGATACAAAACTTCCAGATTTGCATTTGCCAACATAAACAATCCCTTTGTTTGAAATTCACCGTTATTGGTATGGAAACAGTTCAAGTATGTGAATAAAAGGCAGGCAAGCAACCAGAAAAGAGACAACCTAATATTTTCTAGCCACTCCATCTTGAAAGAAGTTAATTTGCACCTGAAAACAAATCAAGCACGATCCAAACCACCTAAGCAAGATGAATGTCAAGCAGCATAGAAGCTTGAGTCAGCATACTGGGGCCAGCGGCCTTCACAAAGGCTGACTTGCACAAACAAGCCGGAGACCTTAAGGCCAATGGAAAGAGATTTTTCCCACCAGTCGTCTTTCTTTTTATCGTTCTGCCGAGAATAAAAGCAGTGATAGCTTGCTCTTAGAAGAATGTTTTCTCACCGCTTGTCTTTTTCAAATATTTAGACATGCCCCTTAATAAAACAGCAGAAAAAAACAGGCCATTGCCAAAAAAGTAGGTTAAAACTCCTTCATTAAATCAGCAAAAAATGTAGACCAAGTGAGCAGCTATAATAGCTCACTTTGGCCTCTAAGACTGATTTGCTTCAATTTTGAGGGAAAACCCAACAAAAGAAAGATGTTTTTTCTTCTGTTTGTGTGTACTTGGTCCTTGAACCATTAGGGTAAAGTTGGTTTTATATTCGCACATTCGGATTTTTAAAGTCTTAATATAATTTCAGGAAAGCCTTGTTTGCCAATTCTAAAAAGGGAAATCATATTATCAGCCAATAACGATCAAAAGCACAACATCGCTGACAGTCAGTTAAATAGTGCTAATGTTATTTTGAAGACATGCCAATTCAGAGCAAATAATCAGAGTATACATGGTAAACAATATAGGGACCATGTCACAAGTTGTGCTCACAACAGCACATCATAATTAATCCGTATTAGCCTTTTTAAATTCTGCTTTACTATTTTAATTGAACGCCAAAGTCTGAATGTGCGAATATAAAACCAACTTCGCCTCAATCCATGAACCCTAAGAGAAAACCTTTTTTTTTCTTTTTTTAAAGTTGTTTATATTGGCAAGATGTTCTGTCATGGGAGAAGTTCAAGGTTGATTGGTTTTTATTAACGTTGCTTAATATTTCACAATATTTAAGTACATGATTCACAAATAGTACAAATTCACATACTTTTGACCCAAATTTAGGTTCAAAATTGAGTTGTGGCAAATCAACTTCTTGCAACATCTTACAAACAGCAGCAGCACGAAGATACTGGTGGCTAAAATATCTAGCCTCGGTTTGTTTCCTTGGGCTATTCAGATGCCATTTTCGAGTCATAATCACGAAAAGTTACAGCTCAAAAACAAGGACAAAGCCCAAGAGGACGTTATAAAGACTGGCTGGTGGGCTGCCTTAGCATTTTCTTCGACAACGGCTGAAACCGAACTTGACAATCAAGCAGATTAAGCCTTTTTGTGATGTGTAAAGGATGTATTATCGTCAAGCATTCATGATGCTCTATATCGAAGGTTATATGTTGTTTATTTACGTTCTAGTAAAAAGTATTATTACTGGAGTTCCTTAAACCCCTGGCTGAGCTTACAGCTCAACGATAAACATCACCGAGCTTCGCGCAAAACATCAAACATCGCCGATCTTTTCACGTCAACAAAAACACAGACAAAAAGACAGCCATACGCTCCAAACAACCCATTGACATTAACAACTGCAAGTTCAACCCGATCCGCTCACTCACCTTCCGTAAAAAGCACAAAAAGCTCAAGTGCACGAGCAGCGCTGTAAACCGCGGTCACTTCGGGAAATACGAATGAGAAAAGAATGCGATACAGTAGCTATTCAAGTGAAGCTGCGAGTCTTTACTGTTATTGTGAATCAAAAGCTCGTCTTTTCATAAGCGAGCTGCAAGCAGTTGTTGAGAGGCAGGACGAGGCGGTGCTTGCGCTGCTACATCCAGAGGAGGAGGAGCAAAAACCTGTCATCGCATCAGAGACGGTGAATGCGAAGGCGGGACAGAAGGCAGATCTCTTGAAGATGGTTGGCCTGCTGATAACTCGTTGTTTACAGGATTTATTTAAAGCCTGTTTGTACTTTCAGGTAGGCTATGTTCAAATGTAAAAAGTAAAAAATAGTTTAAATGATAAACCAGTTTTGTGGCAATAAAACAATAACATTGTGAAAAAATAAATAATTTAATTAATTAATTTGTATTTATTTACTTTTATTTGTATTTGATTTATTTTTTGCTACTGACAATGTGTTTTTTAATCTTCCGATTAAAACAATATTATTTAAAGCTTTCAATTATTGAAATAATTACAGCAATTTTTTGCAGTACCTTATAAGCAATATTTTATGTTTCAATGTTTCCAGACTTTAAACGCTGTGGAAAAATATAGGCTTTTTTTACACACACGCACACACACACGCACGCACTCACGCACGCACGCACACGCAATTGCAAACACACTTACAGATGGATATTGTTGTTTATCATATGTTTTCTATTTTTATAGTATGATTTTTGACACATGAAAATATATGGGTGCCTTTTAAATGTTAAGATGAAAGCTTGTGAAATTGTGGTTCATGGCATCTGAAATACGAAAAAACTCACACTGTTTACTTGGATTAAGAATGTTAGCATTAATTCTTGTACGAACTATTATTTATAAATCGACATGAACAAAGATTATTCTGTACTCAATGCATTAAATATATTCAGTTCAAGTTTATATTTTATAGTGCTTTTTTATACATTTTTTGTATTCTTTATTTTTATTTTATTTGTATATTTAACAGTTTTGCACATTATTCATTCTCTGCTTGATTTTGCACAACACATTTGTACATGTTTACATGTCTACACGTTTTTTTACCTTTTAATTATTATTATTTATTTTATTGTTTATATTTATGCTATACTTATTGTTTATACTTGCTTTTTTGCATGACTATTTTAAATATACATAAAACCTTTCTTGGCATTCAGTGTGGACAGCAAAGTAAGAATTTCAGGGAACCTGCTTCTTATATGACAATAAACACTTTGAATCTTGAATCTTTCACAATAATTATTGTAAAGCAGCTTTACAAATGGTGCACATCACTGCATAAATCAGAAAAAAAATAAATTACAAACAGTATAAACATTTACTAGTCATTGTTGTTATTGCTAATACAAAAAAAATATTTTATTTTATTTTAGTTCACAGTGCATTAAAGGGATAATTTACCTAATTTTTTTTTCTGTAAAGGACGTCAATGGTTACAGGTTTCTAACATTTTTCTAACATTTTTTCAAAATATCTTCTTTCGTGTTCAACAGAAAAATGAAACTCATAAAGATTTGGAATCATCTGAGGGTGAGTAAATATAGTGAGTATACATTTTCATTGTGTGTGTGTGTGTGTGTGTGTGTGAACTCTTTGTGTGTGTGATCTCTTTAATGTAACAACCTTTGCTTTCTAAATTGTTGTAAAA
>CAIGQW010054073.1:10662043-10687464 GCA_903798125.1 Danio choprae | reverse complement strand
TCAATCAATCAATCAATCAATCAATCAATCAATCAATCAATCAATCAATCAATCAATCAATCAATCAATCAGTTTCTAACCTCTATCCAAATTCCTCTCCAAGACTACTCTCGATCCCATTCGAAACATCTTCTTCTTACCCAACCCTTTTGCCCTTTAAAAACGACAAGGATTTGAGTCTAATAGCTAGTCCTCACTGCATGAGGTATATCTGCTGTTTGCATGGTGACTGTATGTGGGTCCTGTAAGAGTTTACTTTCATAGTGGTGTGCCTGCCATCCCTCTCAGTTCTTCAGGCTGTAGTTTGTCCACCAGCCAATTGGCAAGACTGGGAGCGAGAATGTTACACAATACTGCTGAAGCCTTTCACATGCTGCTAAATGCTTGAGATCAATACAAATTCTGACAAAATACCGTCAGTCAAGTCAGGGCACTTAAATGTATGTAAACAGCATCTCATTCATATCAGCTGTCAGAATTAAAGGGAAGAGGAGTAATTATTTGGGAAATAGAGAGACAGGTTTCGTGAAAGCTTGGTAAATAGAAAGAATGTAAGAGTTTGAGAGAGAAATGGCTTGTCTGAGCCAGTTCCGTTTCTGAGTTTTTTTTGTTTTGTTTTTAGAATTACCAGTCAAATCTCACGGGGAAACGTTACTATTTTATGTATTGTCATAAAAGTGCTAAATTTTTACAAATTCAATACAATTTTTAAAAGGAGGCGTGCCCCCAAACCCCACCTGTAAAATAAACTGTCATTGGGAGATGAGCTAATTATACTAAAATGTACAAATGAGACCGTACAAATTCATACAAATTAACCACTAAATCAAAAAGTCACAAATGTCCATGAAATTGCATTGGAGTTGCTTGCATTTGGGTGGATAATACAGATATTATGAATTTGTTAGAAAAAGTAACTGTATTTGAATGTTAGATTAACGTTTACGTTAACGTTTCAACTTTAGCCTTGTACGTGGATTCCTGAAGCACATTGACAGTATGAAAACACTAACACAACAATCATAATGCATCTTAAACACCTCAACTTTGTACTTGAATCAAGTTCTCTACACACAGTGTACTCTCATACAAAGAAGCCACCGTTACGGTGACCTTCCATTAACCATAGATCAACGACTTAAATATCCATTCTTATACAGTAAATGCTAGTAAAAAAAAACACCTCTGCTACACTGCCAGGTTTTGATACCACTTGCCTCTTGCCTCCATGACATGGCTTTGTTAAGCCTGTCTTGCTGCACTGATTCTATGGATAGTTTGAAGGGTTTGATATAGTTGGTCTTAAAGGAACACTCCACTTTTCTTTTTTTCTTTATTTTTTTAAATACGCTCATTTTACAACTCCTCTAGAGGTTAAGAGTTGAATTTGACCATTCATGAATCCATTCAGCCGATCTCAGAATCTGGCAGGATCACTTTTAGCTTAGCTAAGCATAGATCATTGAATCAGATTAGAACATTAGCCTCTTGCTCAACAAATGTTCAAATCGTTTTCTATTTAAATGCTTGAGTCTTCTATATTTACATCATGTACTAAGACTATGGCTACAGAAGGTGCAATGATATTATGGAAATCGGCAAAATCTGAAAATCGGCTTCAGATCTACAGAAGAGTCAAGTTTTAAATAGGAAAATGATGGACAGTAAACTCTTTGGTTGTTTTTGTGCGAGATGCTAATCTGATTCAATGATCTATGCTAATCTAAAAGTGCTCCCACCAGATCCGGAGATCCCCTAAATGGATTAAAAAATGGTAAAACTCTATGGTAGTTGTAAAATGAGCCTATTTTCAAAAAAGTGGAGTGTTCCTTTAATTCACTGTAAGATTCACCTAATGGGGATAAAAAGTGAGTGGATTTCCTTCTCAGTCAGAATTCATTTTTCTGATAAACACTGTGACATTGGCATGCTTAGCTGTAAGGGAATGTCAGGCAAATCTCAAATAATGTCTTTCCATTCTCACAGATGCTCTGTTAACTAAACATGGTAACTCTGTCAAGGATATATATCTCAATCTGAATGTTTTGAGGGCTGCAGAAAGCATAGCAACATTAAAAAGGGAGACTGTCAAACCTGCACTGCCAAACTTTTGTAATGCATGTGCCATCAACATTGCTTCATAAAAAGCCAACCCACTTTTACACCAATGCAGTCCATTTAAAAATGCTACTATTTATGTATGAATGCTGTAGGTTTCGAAAATGCCTTAAGCTTTCTGAAATTGGCTGGGTGTGCTTTATCCTGTAATTTCTGCTAAGAATGCGACCTTGTTTTGTGTGTAGGGGCCACTGTGTACTGGATGACTGGAATCTGTAGGAGCTGAATGTAGTCGATGTAACTTCTGTTTAGTCATTATCTTATTGCTGTATGGCACAAGACCAATAAAGACTTGACATTATGAAGCCCACCCTAATGTGTTCGTGCTTGTTAAATTTAATGATCCTGTTACTGTTACAATACTACAAACACACCTTTAAAAATACAAGGTTCTTTATTTAGACTGATGGCTCCATAAATAATCTTTTATGTCCATGGACCTCTTTAAAGCACAAAAAATGCCTTTAGATTATTCAAATATTGTTCACACTAAGAAATGAACGGCACTTTAAAGAATTGCTCACTTGAAGGTTCTTTTTATGGCACAAAAATTGGTTCTGGTATGTCATCACTGCAGGAAACCTCTTTTGGAACCTTTATTTTAAAGAGTGCAGAGTTATTTATATCGTTTCAACTATTAATTCACTGTTACAGTTCAACTCAAGGCAAGAAATGTATAATTCGAGGCACTTAATTAAAATACAATACACAATGTGGTTTAATGTTTAATATATTACAGGTAATGTATCTCTGTTTCATCATAACTGTGGTCAGACACTTTGCTTAGGTGGCACATGATGAGACATTAATACATTAAATTCTTTGAACTAAGTGTGGACAGTGAAATGGTATTGATTTAGTTAGCAATTAATGCTAAGTGGGATACTTAAACTTGACTTTCGAGCTATATTACACTGTAATAGAGATGTTGACATTAATTGACCCAGATTTCTGAAAAAACTCAAACAGTCTAAACATAAAAATAAACAAATAAATAAATAAATAAATAAATAAATAAATAAATAAATAAATAAATAAATAAATAAATAAATAAATAAATAAATAAATAATAATAAAATAACTCAAGATTTCTTGATTTCTAAACTAAGTTAAAATTTCTAGTTTTGTTTTCTTTGTATGTATGGATTACTGAAAATTTAAAGTCAACAGCACATTTAGAAATATGTTTGTTTTTTTGAGAAACATTTTGATATGTTCAACACTTATTTTACCTGCTGTGTACATGTAGCAATATTTTGAGGATTTCTCTTTTTTTCTTAAGATTTTGCATCATTCTAATACATTAAAGCAAACATTCCACTTTCAAACATCGCTTTCAAAAAAAGAAAGGATTTAAAACAAGGTTTGCATAAAACAATTATAATAAAAATCCCATTTAGCTATTTATTTTTATTTTTATTTTATATTTTAATAGGAAACCAACAGTTTCTATACCAGTTAAATTCCACAATTCTTACAATTCCATTGCAATTTTATACCACAACAACAAAAAAACTAGCTTACCAATATAAAGATCAAACATTGTAAGTGAACACTTGGCAATAAAATGGATAAATATCAATAGCACAAATAAATAAAAACAAATATGGAAAAAATATATGTAAATGGAATAAAGAGTGCTTTTCTGGTAGGTACAGATTTCAAGGTTGGTCAAGTAATTTTATTAAGGTTAATTATATCTGGTTTGCCATAAGTATTATTTTAAAAATGAATTACTTCATTTATTAATTTCATTTATTCCTTATATTATTTGAAATAATGAAAAAGAAGTTACTCAGTATGTACAGTAATAGCACAGCTGGAATTTCACCTTCAACTTTGTACCTGTTGTGATCCAGCAACCCCATAATCCATCATGTTCTAGTTTATCTGAGCCTTTAGGGATCTGAAGTGAAGGGGAGAAGGACAATCTTGCTCCCTTATAGACTTGTTCTCCTAAATTAAAAAGCAATGGACAAAATGTAAGGAATTAAATCCTAATTATAATACCTAAGATGGTGGACAACAGAACTATAAACAATTTGACAGCATAGACACACATAATCAAGCTACATTTCTGCTGTATGTGAACACATACAACCTTCATCTTTTTCAGTGTCTCACATGGAGTGGTAAAACACTCATGAATGCACCTCTGCAGTGTTCACTCATGAGAGCTGTGTGGACTCTAACATGTGCTGCAGTTCTTCAAAGATTTATATCCCTGCAATGCTGCCAACAAGCCATGATCGTCCTTTTGTGACTAATGCGCACTGAGACCCACCTCACACAATCCAGGCCTAAAGAGAGGCCTGTTCAGCTCATTTTTATTGGCATTCTCATCAATCTCCACTAACTGTGAAAATCTAATGTTATGACATGCATTGATGACTAACTGTATAAGTGTAAGTATAATAAAAAACTAAATGTAATCCACCTTTTTTGTGCCAACTTCTGTACTTTAAATGATGGCTTGCACTCTGGTTTGGGAAAGAACTGAAAGAAATGGTTTGAAATAATAAGTTTGCACTAGAAATAATATTTCCATATTCAATAGGGAAAATTGAATGAAATGTACATTTTTTTCTTTTTACTTTATTTTTATTCATTCATTCATTTCTTTTTGGCTTAGTCCCTTTATTAATCTGGGGTCGCCACATGCGAACACGGGGAGAACATGCAAACTCCACACAGATATGCCAACTGACCCTCGCCTTCTTGCTTTGAGGCGAACGTGCTACCCACTGTGCCATGGATTAAGTGACCCTGGACCACCAAAACCAGTCATTAGTGTACATTTTTGGTAATTGAGACATAATTTTACATCTAAATATATATGTGCTTTCCATTGATATATGGTTTGTTAGGATATATAGGACAGTATTTGGCTGAGATACTACTGTATTTGACAATCTGGAATCTAAAGGTTCAAAAAATGTAAATACAGAGAAAATCACCTTTAACGTTGTCCAAATTAAGCTCTAAGCAAAGCATATTTCGAATTAAAAAGTAAGTTTTTATATCTTTAGAGATATATAAAATTATAATATATATATAGAGAGATATATTTGACATATAGAGAGAGATATATATTTACAAAATATATTCATGGACCATTAAAATATATATATATAATTTTGAACCATACAATGTAATTTTGTCTATTGCCAAAAATATACCCACAACATAAAACTGGTTTTGTGGTCAAGGGTCATATATGAGCTTTGTGTCACGCCCTCTGCTCGCTCTCTCAGTCCCAGTCACCGCTCACAGTCACCATCCACCACACACCACACCTGTGAACCCTCACCAGACTATTAATCACCCACACCTGCACCTGCAATCACCCACTCACTATATACAGTACAGTATACTCACCTTTGTCATTCACTAACCGGCTGGAATCAAAGTCAGATTGTTCTCCTTCGCGATCCTTCTACTTGCTGTTCCGATTTCTCCTGTGCTCCTCCGTGGATGTCCTTATCCTCCTGTGGATGCAAACGCCTGATTCAGGGAAGTGACATTTGTTATATTGGTGTTTGCCGAAGAACTGAACTTACCTCACGAACTGTGTGTGAGAGCTTTCCCTCCACCACACCACTCACCCGTTTCACCTCTCTGCTGTGGTTGCATCGCACAAATAAAACCCTTGAAGTAATTCCTGCTTTGTCTCCTTTGTGTGGTTGTGACACTTTGGAGTTAGTTCGTTTGTTCCTTCAGATAATTTTCTCCTTCTATTCTGTACAGTGCTGTAATGTCAAATATAACGTGTCTGTAATAATGTTGTGAAAAGAAAGCCCGGAGATGGTCACTGAAAGTAATTTATACATTCTAATATGCTTCCTTTATTAATTCTTATATACTGTGATATAAGTATATAAATACTGTATATAATACTGTGAGAAGAACAATACCACCTGTTTATGCTGTATCTGGGGTGACACGATGGCTCAGTGGTGAGTGCTTGTCTCACAGCAAGAAGGTCGCTGGTATGAGTCCCGGCTGGGTCAGTTGGCATATCTGTGTGGAGTTTGCATGTTCTCTCTGTGTTCTCATGGGTTTCCTCCGGGTGCTCTGGTTTCCCCCACAGTCCAAAGACATACGGCATAGGTGAACTGAATGAACTAAATTGGCTGTAGTGTACGGATGTTTCCCAGTACTGGGTTGCAGCTGGAAGGGCATCCGCTGTGTAAAACATATGCTGGATGAGTTGGTGGTTCATTCCGCTGTGGTGACCCCCTTATGAATAAAGGCACTAAGCTGAAGGAAAATAAATGAATTATTATTATTATCTACTGTATCTAGGTAAGAAAAAAAACACATTATTGATTGTTTTCTGTTAAGCGCAAGTTAATAAAGAGTCATAGGGAATATGAAAAGATCAATGCACAAAATAGTTTTTGTTTCATTTTTTCTTTTTGTGACAGATGTGTAAGTAGACTTACTTGGATGTTTTATTCACACTTCATAGACCTACTCAGCAATCCTGTAGAGACCATGTCTGACATGAGCAGCGAGGCATTGCAAGTGAAAAGAGAGTTTTATTCGGTTCTATAAGTTGGTGTTTGTAAGAATGCATGTGTATACTGTGTTAAACCTGAACATATTGCATTTATTGAGACTGAAGTATCATGTATTAAAGGATTGGCTCACCCAAAAAGGAAAATTACCACATCATTTACCCTCCCTCATGAGGTTTTGACCTTTATTAATTTTTTTTCTTCTGTTGAACGCAAAATAAGATGTTTTAAAGAATGCTGCTTTTTGGGACTTATCAAATTCCATAGTAGGAAAAAATTGCTATGGAAGTCAATAGGTCCCAGCAACCAGCATTTTCTTCAAAATATCATCTTTTGTGTTCAACAGGAGAAAGAAACCAAAATCGGTTTGGGACAAATAGATTAGGTAAATAAATGATGACAGAATTTTAATTTAAGTGAACTAACATTTCAATATGTGAGGTTATGACATCTATGGTGCATGTTTAAGAAGAATATATATATTTTTAATTATTTATTTATTTGATGTCTTTTTTAGAGGACCCACAGTCTGATACAAAACATGCTGGGAACTAAAAATCAGTTTCAACTAAGCCACAATGTAAAACAAATCAGCAAATTAGCAGTTTTCCATATTTTTTTATTTTATATTTTTATTTTCCCCTTTTATTTTATCCATTCATTTTTCTTCAGCTTAGTTCCTTTATTCATCAGGGGTCGCCACAGTGGAATGAACCGCCAATTTATCCAGCATATGTTTTACGCAGCTCCAGCTACAACACAGTACTGGGAAACATCCAAACCCACTCATTCACTACGGTCAATTTAGTTTATTCAATTCATTTATACCTCATGCCCTTGGACTGTGGGGAAACTGGAGCACCCGGAGAAAACCCACAGGGAAAGCATGCAATCTCCACACAAAAATGACAACTGGCCCAACTGGGGCTCGAACCAGCGACCTTCTTACTGTGAGGCGACAGTGCTAACCACTGAGCCACCGTGTCGCCAATTTTTTGTAATTCTCCACAGTTTCCCCCCTGTGTGGTGCTTCAGAATTTTTTAATTTTATTTAATAAAATTACAGCGTTCAGACACACCCATCTCTCTTTTTGTTGTTGTGCTTTTAGCTGTGACAGACCAAGTAAATGATGACACATTTCATTTATGAGTGTTTTCTCCCTCTAATAATGACAGAATTAAAAAAAAATTGTGTGTGTACTATCCCTTTAACACAATCAAACATGATTATTCACACACAGACGCTGTTGAATTATTCATGTTTTCTCCTGGTGTGTTTTGAGATGGTCAGTGACTGGCTGAGGCAACAGAGGGATAATCTCACCTCAAAGCATCCTCCTCATGACCTTCTCTTCCTCTTCCACATGGCCAAAAAGGTGGGATGGTGGGAATGGTAATGGATTTTTTATTCTTTTTCGTGAAAAGAGTAGAGGCTTGGGATTTTATTATTACATTTTGCAGAGTGCCAGTTCATTCTTGTGGATACTGATAAGGTGACGTCATTTAATCAAATGGCTGCCTTTGGTGAAAGAAGTAACTATAATCATGATAAGACACAATCTAAAACATCTGTCATCAACAGATCGCAGATAACAGTCAGAAAGAGACAATATGTGTTCAATTCAAATGTATAAGATGAAGCAGAAAGTCACTGAAGAGCACAGTCACCTGTCAGCAAAGTGTTAACCGGCCCACTGCAGCAGCTGTTGCCGTGGATACTGTTGCCAAGCCCCAACCCACTGTGCCCTTGCCGCACTGAGAGATGCTTGAGGGAAGCCACACACACGCACTTCAGAAGCCCACCCTCCAGACGGTGAGTAATAGACAGAAAATGGATTCATAAGGAGGTAGATGAAAGAACAGCCTAAAGTTCTGAACAAAAAATTGTGCTCAGTAAGTACATCATAAAGAATAATGCTTCCAACAAACTGCTCCATGATGTCATCATCTGAAAAATGTGGTTGGGAGTGATTATTCAGATCTTAAAAATCAGGAGAGGGTGGGTTTTATAAGCAGTTATCACCATACTTCACATTACCTTTTGGAAACTGATCACATTACTTAATGTTAAAATATTTGTATGGCAAGTTTTCTAAAATGTTATGTTAAAATGAGGCATTATTATTAATTAAATGTTAACTAATTTGCATACCCAACACATTTCTAACATAAACATCTGAACTTTGAATGAAGTCATTTTCACAATTATTGTTTCATTTTCTCTTTTTATGTGTTAGAGTCAAAGGTTTTCAAAGAGAGGCTTTTGAGAATATCTTTTTATCACCCATTTATTTATAAAACAATGTGAAGAACCAGATAAACAAAACAATTTTATATATTAGTAAATTAGTAAAACAAACCTTCAGAATATAGATATGGGTCCCACTTTATATCAAGTGGCCTTAATTACTACTTACTCACATTTAAATGAATAATTTGCACTTATTTTGTCCATGAATGCTTTTTACATTAATTATTTTTTTTAAATGATCAGCATGTAATTGCATCTGTAATTAATTTTGCAGTTACATTTATGATTTCCTTGTTGACCCATCCCTTACACCTTAACCCACCCTTAAACCTACCTATACCACCAAACCTATACACTGAACTTATTTTTTAATGTATATGTACAGTACAGTGCATCTGCCTTTGCTGTGAAGCTCTAAATTAAGCTCAGGTACATTCTGTTTTCACTGATCATTCTTGAGATGTTTCAGCAGCTAATTGGAGTTCACCTGTGGTAAATTCAGTTGATTGGACATGATTTGCAAAGGCATACAGCTGTCTATATAAGGTCCCAGGGTTGACAGTGCATGTCAAAGCACAAACCAAGCATGAAGACAAAGGAATTGTCTGTAGACCTCCGTGACAGGATTGTCTCGGGGCACAATCCTGGGGAAGGTTTCAGAAAATTTCTGCTGCTCTGAAAGTTCCAGATAGCATAGTGGCCTCCATCATCCATAAGTGGAAGATGCTTGGAACCACCAGGACTCTTCCTAGAGCTGGCCAGCCAGCTAAGCTGAGCAATCGGGGGAGAAGGGCCATAGTCATGGAGTTGATCAATAACTCACTGGTCACTCTGTCTGAGCTCCAGCGTTCTTCTGTGGAGAGAGGAGACCCTTACAGAAGGACAACCATCTGTGCAGCAATCCACCAATCAGGCTTGTATGGTAGAGTGGCCAAACGGAAGCCACTGTTCGCCTGAAATTTGTCACAAGACATCTGAAGGACTCTCAGACAATAAGAAACAAAATTCTCTGGTCTGACGAGACTAAAATTGAACTAAATTTGGAGTCAATGCCAGGCGTTATGTTTGGAGAAAACCAGGCACCGCTCATCACCAGGCTAATACCATCCCTACAGTGAACCATGATGGTGGCAGCATCATACTGTGGGGATATTTTTCAGCAGCAGGAACTGGAAGACTAGTCAGGATAGAGGGAAAGATGAATGCAGCAATGTACAGAGACATCCTGAATGAAAACCTGCTTCAGAGTGCTCTTGAAATTCTTGAGAGTGCTCATAAGAAAATGTGGAAAAAGTGAAGTGCTATGAATACTTTTCGGATGCGCTGTGTAACATGCACTGTATATGTTTTTGGCTGCAATGGTGCCTTAACAAGCCATTACTTATGGACTGGATGGTACTGCTATTAATACACATACATTTTTTGTTGCTATTAATATACAGTACATAAAGCATTATTTTCGTGTGGGTTCAAGTGAAAGCATGTAAATGGAGAAAACAGCGCAGTCATCAATGCAGCTAGATTAGATGGTGTTTCCATTTGGATTATAAATAAACCAGACCCCAAGATGCAGCTGAACTGAGTTCTCATTAGCATTAGGAACCCACTGGGCTTTCCTGAGGGAAATCACCAGATACTGTGTAATGAGACTGTATAGAGTCCACCATGAGTCATCAGCTTATGGGAGTCCTGGGTAAAGAAAGGAAACGACACCCCTTCAACTGAAATACCTGACATGTGCAAAAACACGGGGAGATTTTAAAAAGACACAAAGCTTGTTCAGTGATAGTGGGAGTAACAAAGGAAATAGTGTCTGTACTGTGCTTTGCACTGAGAGTGTTTTCTTTTCTTTTTCTGTTTGTGTGTGTGGAGGTGAAAGAAAACAGGCTAAAAATAGCACCGGCACGAAAGAGCGAGACGGATATAGCAATTACAGAGAGACACTGCCACTAGTCTAGTTGATGCCTTACAAAATACTGTACAATATCAACAAATATACGCACATATTTAAGTGACATATTCAAGACATGCATATTTTTTGATGAGAGTGTTCTATAGTTTTTTTATTAATTATTCAGAGTCATGTTGCCATTAATGATTAATGTTATTAATAATTATAATAAATTCTATAATTTGTGTGGAATTGAGTTATATATATATATATATATATTCATTCATTTTCATTTCGGCTTAGTCCCTTTATTAATCTGGGGTCGCCACAGCGGAATGAACCGCCAACTTATGCAGCATATGTTTTACGCAGCGGATGCCCTTCCAACAGCAACCCATCTCTGGGAAACATCCATACACACTCATACACTACGGACAATTTAGCTTACCCAATTCACCTATACCGCATGTCTTTGGACTTGTGGGGGAAACCGGAGCACCCGGAGGAAACCCACGCCAACACAGGGAGAACATGCAAACTCCACACAGAAACGCCAACTGACCCAGCCGAGCCTCGAACCAGCTAACTGTATTCCACATTCACCTGTGCTAGATAGATTTCCAGTTTTCTCCTTGCTTTCTCTCTTCAAAATATTCCAGTATTGTTTTGTGTTAAAACAAGCCTTTTACAGTTAAGCCATTTTAATAATGGCTTTCAAAGGTGCATCTATTCAGAGGAGGCTCATTATTTTGTCTGCAGTGGCACCAGACAACAACCATTTCCTCCGAGACCTTTCCTCAAATGCACTCCAGCTGATGGTTTCCTTTAATGTGAACATTCTACAGAAAATGTGCTCACGACAGGCTACGTTTATTGTAAGGAGAGAGTTTGCACCTTTACTTGTGCCAATAACGTCTTGCAGCCAGGTGACAAAATTAAACTGAACCAGAGAACAGCTAAATTATCACTTTTGTAAAACACCAGCGAGTGTAAAAAGGGATGCGGTCATAGACTGCTGACAGTTACCCAATCTGACAGCTCGCACTGCAACAGCAGGAGTCATTCTCTGCTGTCATCAGTAATTGTGTCTAAAACCTAAGCGAGCTGTTGCCCTGCCTCACTGTCCAGTCAGTCAATGACTTTGCACACTGCACTTCAGTCTGGAGGCAATGGTAAATAAAAACTGCTTTCAGACAAGGCACCAGCATGTCATGTGTAATTATCCAGAAGAATTTCAAGTGAATTTTAGA
Organism: Danio choprae; assembly: GCA_903798125.1. Classification (NCBI taxonomy): domain Eukaryota; kingdom Metazoa; phylum Chordata; class Actinopteri; order Cypriniformes; family Danionidae; genus Danio; species Danio choprae. The sequence continues at coordinate 10,675,434 of CAIGQW010054073.1, read as the reverse complement.
GAACCAAACAATGTTAATTTTAGTTTAATTATTTTTTAATATGGGGAAATAAGTTTACCAATATTAGATAATGCTATATTTTACACACACCAAGGCATTTTGATTTTTACTAGTCAATTTAATTGTTAAAAAAAGAAGGGTCAGGCATGCAGAGTCAAGGTTAAACACAAAGATATGCAAGCAGCACAGCTGGGCAATCAAAATGCATAAACATAAACAAGCAAGGGTCAGGGCAGGCAGTGAGCAGTCAAAGTAGACAGGCAGTGGTCTGGGCAGGCAGCGAACTATCCAAAAAATAAACCACAGTTCAAAGGTCGAAAAAAAGCAATCAGAAACAATGGGAAAACACAAATGGGAAAAAGAGAAGGCTTTAGACTAAGCAGAGGGAAGAATAGATATATATAGAGAGGGAAGTAAAGTGGTATCAGCTGTAAGAGCCCTCAGTCCCATGCATGAGGGATTGTGGGAAATGAAGTCACAGTACCTGTTAACCAGACTGCTCCCTCCGATGGTGTGAAGATGAAGGAGCAGAGGTCTGGTGACAATATAATGAATGAGAGCTACTGATACCACCTAACCATATGTAAATAAACAAAACTTAAATGTCAATACCCCTGATAAATCAGGGACTAAGCCGAATGAATGTTTCATTTAATTCATATTTGTAATTTGTATTACAAATATGTAGAAAATTAGCTTTTTTATTCTATTGAAAGTAAAAGTAACAGTTTTCTCATCTAAATATTTTTTTCAAATAGGAGTCTTATGGTTCATATTTCAGAACAGTTAAAAGTATTTTGGTAATTGATATATATTCAGTGATGTATTGAATAAGTGCATATGAATGAATAAGAACAAGCTTGATAAGAAATTTGGATTTATTTTGAGTAACGTAATAAAATATTTGTGTTAGCTGAACTAAATACTTAACTAAATTAACTTAAGATAATACTCAAGTTTACTAAGTAATGTGTAAATACTGCTACTACTTTTTACTAACTTTATAAATGTCTGACTGTTGCCATTTTATCATTGCAAATAGACAACTGTCAAATGTAAAGCCAGGAAAGTACGGAGTGCCTAAAGAAACAGTATTAGACCCCTTGCCATTTTCATTATACATTCTGTCCCTAGTTGACGCTATTAGAGAGCATGGGATTAGCTTTTTTGCTTATGATATCCAGCTATACAGTACATTTCAACAAAGCCTGATGAGGCTACGCTAACAGAGTTTGTGAATGATGTACTGTACAGACTGGATGACCAACGATTTTTCAATTAAATTCAAGTTTATTTATATAGCGCTTTTTACAATGTAGATTGTGTGAAAGCAGCTTAACATGTTCTAGTAAAGTCCAGATTTCAGAGTTAAAGTTCAGATTAGTTCAGTTCAGTTCAGTGTGGTTTAAATTTTACTGCTGAAAGTTCAAACACTGATCCGAGCAAGTCAGTGGCAACAGTGGCGAGGAAAAAAAACTTCACCAATTGATGAAGTGAAGGGGGGAAAAAAAAACCTTGAGAGAAACCAGGCTCTGTTGGGCACGATCATTATTCTTCTGGCCAAACGTCCTGTGTGGAGCTGCAGTCTAGGCACCGGAGACTGGAGAAGCTGGACGTCCATCGTGGAAAAGCTGCAGGTGTGGGTAGGGCACCAGCAGGAGGTCAGGCTGGCCCACAGGATCAATATGTGGACTCGTTTGTCACTGTAACCTTTTAGGAATCAGTCTCATGCACTCCATTCCTCCATGACCACCACAGCATCAGCTCGGGATACGGCCTGGTCCAGGCTACCTTGGGATCATCTCTTCTGTTACGACCCCAGAATGTCTAGGGCTGAGGTTGAACATACGTTAAAGAAAATAAATAAATGAACATTAACGAGGTAATGACTTAATAAACTTAAAGTTATTTTATTGTGAGAAAAAGGGGGAAAAAGTTTGTGTTTACAGTAAAGGAAAATAGGAGCGCAAACAAAAACTTCAAGGCTGAGCAATGTCAAAATAATAAACAAAAAGAAATTAACTAACTCCACCCAGAAGATAACTCACACTAATAGAACCAAATGAAATGAAGAAAATAAATTACAAATGCTAACCTTACTCCTTAACTAAACCAAAAAACAGGAGAAAAAGCCAGTTGAAAATAAATGGCACTCAGCCCCTACGGCGCTCAGTTTACAGCGTTCTAATACCATACACTTGTATGTGTCGGTCACAACAAGGAGGGGAGAGAAAAGATGGAGAGCACCTTAAAATTCACAACTTGTATGATCAGGACAAAAACACACCACAACAGGTTACTGACGCAAAACAATTATTTGTAGAGCTCTCCGTCTCTCCCCCCCGCGATTTGACTCCGTCGGTCTCCTTTTCAAAAGATGCTGCGTTCTTTGAGCACCAACCACAGCACACGCCCGCAGCACGTCCAATTAGGGCAGGGCGACCTGAAAATAAGAACAGAGAGAGAGAGAGAGAGAGAGAGAGAGAGCGCGCAACACAGCAGCACAGAAACAATCCACACATACGCCCAGGCGTAACACTTTACAGGTCTTGGATCACATCAATGGCGCTGCATAGTCTGTAGGGGCCTCGGGATGAGCATCCCCAGGTGGAAATAGAAAATAAAGAAAATATTTAGCGTAGCTGCTGTTTATAGTGTATTTAAACAAATAACAAATAAACAATAAACAATAAACAAACATGTAAAGCATATGAGAGTTTCTAACACAATGTCTGGTGCATTAAGACAGGAGGAGTGTGTTCTACAGGTGGTTGTCAAGCCAGCTCACCTGTGTGGAGCACACTCATGCATCATACTGTTATGCGATGCATTGACTGTACGGAACTTAACAGGCAGCCAGTGTAAGGAGGATAAAATTGGGGTGATATGATCAAATTTTCTAGACCTGGTAAGAACTCTGGCAGCTGCATTTTGTAGTAGCTGAAGTTTATTAATAGAGGATGCTGGGCAACCAGCGAACAGAGCATTACAGTAATCCAGCCTAGAAGTCATAAAAGCATGAACTAGCTTTTCTGCATCTTGTAACACCTCGTTGCTGGTAGACATGATGAGACGGAACACGATATATAACAAAATTATATTTATTGTATTTATTGACAGACACTTACTGAACACAAACTGGATGAGACAGGACATGCAGAGGGAACAATGACGCTGACACAATACAATACCGGACAACGAAGGACACAGACGAAAGGGTATATATACAAGAGGGGATGATTACACAGATGAGACACAGGGATGAACACAGGTGGGATAAATTAACACTGATGATGGCGGGAAAGACTGGACAAAGGGATCACATGACGATAACAACAGACGACGTGGACAGAACACTGACACATCTGAGATGGATAGCATATTTTGTAATTTAGCGATATTTCTCAGATGAAAGAAGGCGGTTTTTGTGACATGGGAGATATGATTTTCAAAAGTTAAATTGCTGTCTAATATAACGCCCAGATCTTTTACAGTAGAGCTAATGCTAACTTTGTATCCCTCTAATTGCAGGTTGAGTTGTGAGATCTGCTGTGTACAGGATTTAGGCCCAATAAGTAATAATGCTGTTTTGTCTGATTTTCTCCTATTCAATTCAAATAAGATATTTATTGGGTCAAAATCCTGTCCACACTATATCTTACAACTCAACTTGCAGGGATGCAATGTTATTGTTTGCTCTACAAACATGGGTGTTATTTTAGACAATAACGTTTTGAAAATCATATATACCATGTCATAAAAAGTGCATTTTATAACAAACAGTGATACCTGTCCACTCTATACACAATACCTTAATTTTTCCCTCCTGGCTCTTGTTTTTGATTGTAATGTAATAACATGCACCTCTTCACCTGGTTTTGAAAAATAAAATAAAATACAATACAAATAAACTTTAATTGAATTGAATAGTTTTCTATCCACAAAACCTAACCGTAAATGTCTCTCAGAAGTTGTAATGATTTATTTATTAACATACAGTACATTTTATTTTATTTTACTGTCCTTGTTAAGGCACTTGTGAGGCAAAATCTAACAATGCAGGCAAAACATGAAGAGGAGATTATTATTATTATTATTATTATTATTATTTATTTTATTTATTTTTTTTGCATTTTGGGTCAGCTTAAGGTGTTATTGGCTTGATGCACATCAATGGTTCTAAAGTATGATAATGAAATGAAGAGTTACTAAAAACTAAAGTGTCTTATATTCAGCAATTAACTTAATCCTAATTTAACCAGGGAGGTCATTTTGTATGCATGGAATTTTTGATGTGTGGACTATTTCTGTATTTGAGTGGGTAAGAAAATCAAACCAGCAGTAACAAAGATAAGGTTGAGAAAAGCAGCACAGGCTAGACAGGAACAGAGATTAAGATGGTTTAGGGAGATAAAAGTGTTAGAGTGCCACACCTTGTGAAATGTGTGAGTGTGTGATGGGGGATGTGAAGCATGAAGGGAGCAGGGCAGAGCGTGTTTAGCACACACGTGCACCGGTGATACATACATGTCTTGCTGCAGAGAAGAGTCATACTGCTGCACTGCCCTTCATCATAGGTGAACATTCACACACATCAGCACTTCAATTTATTTGCTGCAGTGGACAAGTAGGCCATGGATATGACTTGTTAATTTGACACACACTTTGTTATATTATTTGTATACTACCAGGCAGAAATTTGAATGTTGTTGTAACGATTTGTCACAATGTATAATTATAATATCAGTCATGTCACTGTTTGATTTATTTATTTATTTTTTGACATTGAGTGTCTCTCAGGGATCCTGGGAGGATGCGGAGTCACATCCCATAATGATGACAAATGAGTTTGTTTTACTAACGGCTGTATACAGTAAGTAGCAAACCAACACAACACTGATTAAAGCTTGTAATTATGATGTTATGCAGTGATATGAGATTTGAATAATAATGTGAAAAATCATTGCCTATTACAGCTTCCTCTGTCATATTTCAGTATTTATTTTATAACATGATAAATTATACTGCATAAACTGTATTTTGTTTTACATTTTTTTCTGAAGTTACAAATTGTATGCCTTAAATCTTCTTGATGCCTTAATTATATTCAATTTATCTGTATTTCTATAGCATTTTTACAATGTAGATTGTGTCAAAGCAGCTTAACATAAATGCATTTGTAGTAAATTGTAACTGTCACAGAAGGGATCTGACACCGATGGTAAGTTTGAACAGTTTACTGAAAAGGATGGCAGTAATATAACAGATAAGCAGAAATGAATGACAGAAGCGGATGAGACTGGATGGAGATGACCGGAGAATGGATATGGATACAGGAACGAGGGAGACTAGACACGGGAGAGACCATAATGACCAGACACGGAATCAGGGGAAGCCACACTAGAAAGGAGAGACGCAGACACTGGAGATCACAAGAGAACAATGAGGTAAGTAAAGCAACTAGTATTGATACACTGACCGTGAGGTGAGTGCAGTCCTTTCGCGACGAGGCTGGACCCTTAATGGATCGGGGTGACTGGTTTTATGGAGCAGAGGGCATGACATGCAGATGTGGGGATAATTTGAAAGCAGATAACTGGCATCGGCGTGATTGGGATGATTGGGAGTGGGGAGAACCTGGCCTGGCTGTGAGAGTTACTTCTTACACCCTATTTAGTACACCTGCTACAATTTTACTCAGGGTGCTCGTTTCCAGTATCAGAACTCATTTTCTCACACCAGTACTACGTTTCCTTTGGTCTGGCCAAGGTTAAAAATCATCACATGTTGCTGGTTTAGTTAAAAAAACCAAAGTACTTTTTTGCATTCTGGGTCAGTTTGAGGTCGGTTCATGTTTTCAGCACAAACAAACCAATCCAGGGTTCATTTTCGTGCTCGAAGAGGTGCTCGAAGAGGTGCTCTCAGTACACTTGTTTGCCCAAATGCAATACCTGCTTTCATACCTGCCCAAACAAACCATACCAAAAAGGCAAACATCCTCTGGTTCATTTTAATCGAACTTAATGAGGCAGGTATAAAAGCACCCTCAGTTAACATAACTGCAACTTTGAAATGAATCCAAATCCTCTAAATAATTATTAGGCTACATTAATCAAGGCAACTGGAGCTTGGAACATCTTCCCAAAGATGTGAACGGCTTTTACACATGTTAGTGGTGGTGAGAGTGCTGGATATTCACTCCCACCACCTACAATCCCTGCCACAGCTGGGAAATGAACCTGCAACCTTTCAATCACAAGTTCAACCCTCTGACCAGAGTAGACAAGTTTATGCATCAATCCCGTTGGCTAGTCTAAAAACCTGCCCAGTGACATACTTGGACCTGTATTTCCTCCATAATGGATGCTCGTCATTGTCAAGCTCTTCATTGTCTTTTTGACTCCAGCTCTACCTGCTTTTACATTTGGCCAAAAGGAAACTGATTGCCATGGCTAAGCCTAGTTTTCCTAAGATTTGTTCTCCAATTCTGGTAATTTGTAGAGTATTTGGTTCCTTATCACTGCAACTCGGGCTTGCTTGGTTGTGGCCGGTGGAGCTGTTCTTCAGTGCATCATCCTTCAACAGGGATATCTGAATTAAACTGAACTGAAAAATGTTGAATAACTGCATTAATAACTGTGTAATGAGTAATAACTGAATTAGTGTACTGTCAATGGCTGTCAAGCCATTATATACTTCTAAAATAATGCTCTGGAATTACCCATGGAGGTTATGGATGATGTGCATAAGAAACATAAGAAAAAATGCATCTTGAAAGATGTATTGGTATTGTTAAGCCTAAGTGCAGCATTTGACACAATTGATCATAGAATTCTTCTTAATCGACTAGAATGGATAGGTATTCGAAGCACCACATTACAATGGTGTGCCTCATATCTTGAGAACAGAAGGTTTTCAGTAAACTTAGTAAAGTTTTCTGTCTTGTGTAGAGTGCTTCTGGGATCCATTTTGGGACCTCTGTTGTTTTCCTCCTTATATGCTTTCCTTGGCCTACATTTTCCAAAAATATGGTATTTCATATCATTATTATGCAGATAATTTTCAGTTTTATCTACCAGTAAGGCTGGATACTGCAACTTCATTAAATGTGTTATTGAAATGGTTACATTATATTAAGTTATGGATGTTTAAAAATTTCCTGCAATTAAATGAGGACAAAACATTTTAAAAGGGTTTTAATATTAGGCTGTCCTGCACATTCATCCCCAGCTTTGGAAGCTCAGTTAGGTCCCCTTTGAAAAACTAACTTTTACTTTTGAAGTAAAAAAAATGGCTTAAGTGGGTTGACAAATTTTGGGCGGGTTTGGCACTTAGGTCCTCGGGTCACCTGCTTTAAACTGTACCAAGGTGTCATTTTAAAACAGGCTTCTTTGCAACCCAGACTCATTGCGGATGCATACTCAGGTCTACATTTTTGGGACAGCGAAATACGTAACCGGAGGTACGTTTGCTCGCAGTTTTTTCAAATTCACCAGAGGTCGCTGTGTACGCTTTTTGATGATCTCAAATTTCTCTCGGTCATCCTATTCTCACATAAATTAACCAGTAGGCCAGTTTGCCGTCAACCGACTGACTTACAGACTGACCCACCCAACTCCCGTCCCTAAACCCAACTGATAGTGTTTTAAAAAGCAATCTATAAAAAGAAAAACAGTCGCATGATTTCACCACGTTTTCAGCCTGTTGCTTATTTATTTAATTTAATTTAATTTGTTTGACCTGGTTTCTGGAAATGTTCTTCGCCTGACTCAAACCCTGTCATCGCGGTCAACTGTCCTCTGTGTCCCAAGTCCACCAACGTACGCAGCAAGCCACTGGGCAAACTGGTAACACTGGAATAGCCATTAATATGCAGGTTAATATGCAGGTAGCACTAAAAGGAACAGAAGCCGTCGGCGACATCATACCGCCCCGTAGCATTCCTTTTAAAGACGAAATGCAACCAGGTGTACCTCTGGCTACATAATTCGCACTCTCCAGAAATGTAGACAGGGGTACGTATCCACAATGAGCCTGTGTTGCTGTTTCTGTGGATGGTCCCAAACTCTGGAATGATCTCCCCTGAGATCTGCTCCTTCTCTGGACATTTTTAAATCTAGACTTAAACACTATTTTTTATTCTTTAGCTTTTACATGTGTGTAGATACAGTTGTAGTTTAACAGCCTAGATCGGTTTGTACATTTGTACTGCACTTTGGATCAATGTTATTGTTTAATGTGCTTTATAAATAAATGTTGTTGTTGTTGTTGTTGTTGTACCAATTTAATTGTGTCAGATTCCAAAGTACAATGTTTGTTCACATGCAGATTTATTCTGTACATTAAACCAAATAAATCTACCCTCAGCCTCTTAAAAACACCAGTACATATATTACTATCATGGTGGGACTTTTCGTTGACTTTTTAAATCCTAATTATTAAAAATATATTTGTAAAGTATTCACAGCGTTTCACTGTTTTACACATGTAGATTCTACAAATTCCACAGAGTGAAAATGTAAAAACTTTGTGTAAAATCTTTGAAAATATTAGGGGTCTAAAGGCACACAAAAATTACTCTTTTAATGATTTTTTTTTCCCAGATTTCAGACATACGTCTGTCACGCTGTCATTATGGTGAATTGTTTGTAGTATTTTGATGAAAGTAATGAATTTCATACATTTTGTAATAAGATTATAACAAATAAAAATGTGGAAAAAGTGAAGCACTGAGAATAGTTTCCTGATGCTGTCACCATCCTGCACTTTGACTCCGTTCCCCTAGAGGTCCCCGTGTTCCCTCCTCTGCTTTGGTTCTTTCTTGTGTGTCCTTGTTTACTTAATTTTGATCACCTGTGACTTGTTCCAGCCTGTATATTTAAGTTGTCACTTTTTCTCTGTTCCTTACTTGGTTTTTGAGTCAGTCCCCTGTGAACTTGCCTTGCGGTCTCTTGGTCTCCTGAGCTACGTCTAGTAAGACTCTTCTTCTAGTAAGACTCTACGTCTAGTTTTCCCTGTTGCTTGCGTCCTTACTGTTTATTTGTTTTCTCCCCTCGTGGAGTTTTTCTTTGTATGTTTATTATACTGTTAAAACATTTTTGTATGCCTCATTCTGAGAAGAATCTAAGTTGACCTTATTTTTTTTTTTATTATTATTATTATTATTTTATTTTTTTTTTTTTATAAATCCTTGTTTTCTGGATCCCTACTTTGAGTGTTTGGGTCCAATGCAACTGCTCCTATGGCTCAGTGGTTCACTCAGCAGTCTCCACACCAAAGACCTAGGTTCAAGACCTAATCGTGACAGATGCACTGTATAAATACAGTAATAATCTCCTCCAAATAATTTTGCATCAGAGAGGGTTCTCCTACAAATAAAATCCAATAAGGTTGGCCATGCAAAAAAAGTACTGTATTGTAAGGGGAAAATATACAGTTTTAACCCCAAAAAATTACAATCAGTTTTAATCTAGGCTATTAATAATCATAAAGACATAAGAAAGGATATGTGTTACTCCATCCTGGAGTGGAAAATCCACGCCATCAGAAAATCCACACTATCAGTATAAAGCACTATAAAAATAAAGCTGACATGACTTGTTCTTGTAGGGTTTGTTGATTTTGTCCGCTCGAGGTGTCCTTGAGGGGACCAAATGTTGGTTACAGTTGACTCCTTTAACACCCATGCCGATTTGCTGACAGCATTCGAAGGGCTGCTGGGAGAATTGTGTGTGAACCTAAACAGCTATTGATTAGCCCAGCCACCACTATCCACATTACTCTGATCCAGGCATAATTAAATAAGCTATACTGTATGCAGTTCTGCCATATGACTGGAGGTCCCCAGAGCAGTCACTGGCAAAGTAGGAAACAACCTCTTAATGGCACTGTCAATTACATCCCGCTGGAACTTTGTTCAGTCTGCATGCTGATTTGCCCATTTAAATGCTAATGTTTCTCTAGCATAAGAAAGCCATATATTTTACCATCTTTAATTCTTCGTGCTACATACTTCATTTGTATAATTGAGATCATGCATCTTCTTAGAATTTGCCCTTTTTTGGGAAGTTATGAAAATTCTACTGAAGTCAGATTTTACATCCAGCTCTTCAAAGAGGCAGATGAGTGGTGAGCAGAATTCTTTCACTATATTCTCTTTGATTGTCTCCATAGAGATGACATTTCCATATTCATCCTGATAGGTTAATGCAAATGACATGCTAATAACTGTGACTGAGACCAACACCCAGTTATCACACACAACCTCACTTACAGACGTGTCTTATATATATTTTAAACATTTCTTATTTTACAAAACATTATAACAAAACATTTCTTATTTTCACAATGGACCTGCATCAGTTTGGAGATATTATTTGAGTGTATTCACTTATTTTTCCTTTTTTTTTTAATTGTATTTATGTTTTCCTCATGAACTTAAAGTTGGCCACAGATTGTATTATTTTATAGGAATTCAGACATGTATTAACAATTAAATACGTAACCTGATAGAATGCACTTAGTTTGTACTTAAAAGCATTTGTATTGTATTTATTTAGTTTGTTAATATGCATGTAATTACAGCTTTGATGCTTTTCTGTAAACACATATACAATTGTAGTGTTTAACCACACCACTATAACAGTTAAGAACATTTTCATATATTATAAATGCATAATACACTGTAACAATTTCCGTAAATAAGCAGTTTTCCTTATTTTGATTCCTGTTTTTATTTTTGTTTTGAATTGCATTATGGGAACAGCTTGAAAAAGTGACTTTTATTAACTTTTGAAATAGTTTAAGGTGATATATTATCTGGGTTGGTGTTGTATATTATTAACCTTGTAATAAACTGGCAGTACATTTTCTGTTATTACTTATTTTGTTTATACTTATACATTACATTACTTCAAACGACTAAAATATCAATAAAAGTGACTTTTTCAACATCAATAGTTGACAGGGCTGAAATCAAGGTCCCATAATGCAATTTATAACCGGTAAAAAACGGAAACGGATTGCGGATATTTTTGACAGTGCAGTTAATAAATGAATAAAATAAAATAAAATAAGACCCAAAACTCATGCAAAAAAATCAAATGATGTCAATTTGAATATTTTCAAAGGCAAAGAAGAAAAACAGGATTCCATGGCATTTAACAAATCACAGTGTATGACAGATTTTTTTATTTATGTATGTATATGTTTGTATGTTTCAGCGTGATGCACTTATATAACATCAGGAATCAAATTCAGTAAATACAGGTTTTTAAAAATAATAATAATTTGAAGAGAGAAATGCACTGTCCGAACCACTAAACCCTTGGTTTACATGAAAATATACAGCACGTGACATATAATGACAATGCATGTTTTTTTTTGTTTTGTTTTTGGTGCATTGGATTTATTCATGTTCAATGTATATTGCATTCTTCAACATTTCTCTAAAGTGTAATAATATTAAGAGCAACGTGAATGCAAAGATTAAAGTGCATTATTCTATTCTTTCCTGGCAGTACTGATGTTTTCTCCAGTGCATGTGCTTTCATTGTTTGAGCTGACCCCTGTTTTCACAAGCGCACAGAGGTCAGATGGCCTGGCTTTATGTCAGATCTCTAGAGGTTAATGGTGGGGGTGTGATTTGTCTTCACACACACACACACACATGCCTGTCTCCAGTCTGGACCACCTGCCCAGTTTTCTTAATGACATGTCAAGGACGAGAGCATGATTAAATTGCCAATTCAGACCATACACACACACACACACACACACACACACACAAGCTGAGTCTAGTCATTGGTGGTGAGTCAACACCAGTGTGACAGACAGCAGTGAGAAAATCAATAGGCTGACTATAATAAATAGTGTATTGGGACATTAGAGGTATCCACCTGTTTGTTGTGCAAATCTTTCAACATTTCTGTTGAGTATACCTTCTTAGAACTCAGTGACCCTTTTATTTTATTACAAACCCTTTTTAAAATGACACATCTGTGCAATTACATTAACATACATATATTTTTAAAGAATGTATGTATGTACCCTAAAAACTATAAAAATAAATCCTTGTGTACACTTGGCAAATAAAGCTCATTCTTTTTCTGATTCTATTAATTAAACTAGCAAGCGGTTTTATTGATAATGAGGCCATTTGCTATTGTGTCCTAGAGATCCTAAAAAGCTGTCTGTGACAAAAGGGAGGATTCAGTTTAAAGCATACATCCACAGCTGAGCTTTACCCCCACAGCCACCACAAATCACATGAAATTCCTAAACCAATTCAATAAAATGGTTCAATGAATTCAATAAAATATCTAATTAAGGATCAAAGGAGGTTTGCAATTCATGTAAACCATTAAGTGTATTGGATGTAAAGAGGATGATGTATTTGTAATGTAGTTTGGGATACCCCAGTTGGCGCTGTGCCAAATGAAGCATGGTGGATCATTGCCAGACACATAAAGTTGAGGTTTGGCAAATGTTCCTGGCAAACACTCCCTGCAGTAGGTCTTTGCTGACATACATGTAAAATGATACACCAAAGTGTTCTGCTGCTGCCTTTCACTACATAAATCACCACAACTACAGGCTGGCGATTGAGATGTTACTGGATAAATTAAAAGTGTGTGTTTTTTTTTTTGATTGATTGTCTTTTGGTCTATTGCAGAATGAAGTGCATAAAGGGAATGGAATATATAATAAATTGTATTAGGAATAAAACATTTATTAAACATATGTAAAACATGTATTTTTTTTATTTAAAAATTTAAACATTACTTAAACATAATTTTTCTTGCCATAAATAGAATTATTTAAATCATATCCACAAAGACCTTACTTGTTATCGAAAATCTTAAAGTATTTAAAACTTTAAAAATGCTTTTCTAAATTGTATTTCTATTCGCAAGCCTATAACATGATACAAAAGTGTTTAGTATGATCCATAAATGATTGAATAGATGATGAATAGTAAGCATGACTAGTACAGTGCTTTTTGGCTATTGGCTTACATAAATCCAACCCAGGCTCATTCTGAAAACATACCGCTATATACATTTCTAGAGAGCGCCAAATACCTCCCAGAAGCTATGGTTTTTTTTTTTTGCAGTTTTTGTTTTCGCAAATCTGAACCCTGTCGTCGTGGTCAACTCTGCGTCGCAAGTCCGCCGCCGTACACGGCGAGCTACTGGTCAAACTGGTAACAGCGAGAAAGCCGTCCATATGGAGGTCAGCGGTCAGCTAAGCGTGAAAAGCAACGGCGTAATACAGCCCTGTAGCGTTCATTTAAAAAATAAAAAGCAGCCATACAGTATGTACTTCTGGGTACATAATTCGCAATCTCCAGAAATGTATGTAGGGCTACGTTTTCAGAATGAGCCTATGTT
>CAIGQW010054073.1:10640093-10652043 GCA_903798125.1 Danio choprae | reverse complement strand
GAGAACATGCAAACTCCACACAGAAACGCCAACTGACCCAGCCGAGGCTCGAACCAGCGACCTTCTTGCTGTGAGGCGAACGTGCTACCCACTGCGCCACTGTGAGGCCTGTTTGGATTCATCTGATTGGTAAATCGTGTGATAGCTAATGCGGGACAGGCCGTGGTAAATCATAAGCACGTGATCCTCTCGAAATTAGTTTATAAATAAACTTCACATATGAATGTAATGTCTTATATGGCCAATTTATAAAATTCATTTGCCTGTACAGTAATTTCTCTGTAATTTACATACTTTTCTCTGTAATTTAGTTTTATTATGCGTGTTCCCTGTAGTCACTCCATGGTTCCGCAGTGGTACTACAGCACATACGCACAATGTGGGGGAAGGTTTTAGAGAGTGACTTTGTACCTTGATTTAAGAGAACAACAAAGCACTGCTCAGTGGCCATAGCTGGTGGGAGATCAGTTTATTTGTTGTTACCATAAAAATGACAATAATATAAGAAATAAATACTTATTTAATACTATATCAAGCAGCACAACAGTCTTTTGTTGTACATCTAAATTGAAGAAATGGAAGCATTGTACATTGTAGATAAACATGAGAGGTAAAATGAAAACTGTTTTATTAAAAAGATTTAAATAAAACAAGGAAACAGCACAAGGATCTGTTTGTGGGGCATATATGTGCCACGGTGTCTAGCAAAAATTATTGAAGGGCTGCTGGGAGCCACACCCTGAAAACCCAGCAGGAGGTCCCTGCTCACACAGAGCCAGAGCAAGAGGGAGAGAGAGAGAGAGAGATGTTTGTCCTGACATCTAGAGGAGATACATCACAACAACGCAGGGCAGAAACAAACAAAAACAACATAAAAAATAATAAAAATAAATAAACAAATAAAAATAATAAAAAACAAAGCAAAAAAAACAATGTGCATCCCAAAATACTAAAGAATTCTTAGAAAATAGAGAAAATACTCTCCAATCTATATATGTAAAAATAACACTTTCTAGTGTTAACTATAGCATTCCCTGCTACAAGTAATAATACTAATACTTAAAATATTATCGTTACTACCACTACTACTACTGCTAATAATAATAATAATAATAATAATAATAATAATTATAATAATAATAATAATAGCAATAATAAACCACACCTTCCCATCAATTTCCCATTAAAATACGCATGAATTAAACGGAGGTCAGCAGTAGACAAAGGACATGTTGAAGATGCAGCAGTAATGATTGCAGATTACCTTAGGCTGACTCTTCCTTTTAATTGCAATCGATCAAAAGACAAAACACAGCAATTGAACTAAAATCAATAAGCTAAAGTCTATGGAAAGATTTAAAACCATGCACAGGCCTGCCTAATAAGGTCCGAGCTCTCAGCTCAGGATTAACATTTAATTTATTTACATACAAATAGAAGGTACAATTATAATTATGAAATTATAAAGCAACAAAAAGTATATTGTTAGAATGACAAGTGAGTTAAGCTGAAGTTGTTGTTGTCTTTTTAGCAGTGTTCTACTGAAATAGTGAATCTCAAATATATACAGTACTCTGAAAACGTTGAGTATCAATTACATTGATACTTACATACTTATTCATTTATTTATTTTTGCTCTAATTGTTTAAAACAGGTTTGTGGTCATTGAATTGATGGCAACATATGTGTATTTATGTGATTGTGAATTATGAAAAGGCAGGCTTTAATCCATAATCAAGAGTTTAAGAATGGACCTAAATGATCATACTTTTATTTTTTTCAGCATGACAGTGATCCCAAATACAGTGCTACTATAGTAAAATTATATTTGGAGGAAAAAAAATAACAGCTGATGAACGACAGACAGTCAGGAATGCCCTCCACAGAGTCCAGACCTGAAAATTCAGCCCAATCTAACAAGGAAACATAACTATTTTATGTAATGTCATAAAGTGTCTAATTTGTCCAAATTTATACAATTTAATTTATATTTAGATAAATACTGGAAAAAAAAAAGAAATACTGAAAGAACTAAGAAGTAGATGTTGTTTTATGCCATTCAGCCTTATAATCTTATGCAGATTGTCTGTTTTGTCAGCACTTAGACATTATGCAAGGGAACCATTCAAATACTAGTAATGCTTTTGAACTAACAATGCTCTTTAGACAGTCAGCTGCAGATGTTAATGTATGACGGACGAAAGTAGTTCCTCACACTTGGGGCCCTATCATACACCCAGCAAAATAAGGTGCAAGAAGTGTTTGCCCCGACATGTTGCTATTTTCAGACCAGCACAACCTTAATTTTCCCGTTTTCCAGCAACCTTGTTTAAATAGAAAATCCATTTGCGCCACTTTGTGGACTCATGGGTGTTCCGGTCTAGAAAAGAGATGTGTTAAGGCGCATTGTTGGTGCGTTGCTATTTTAAGGAACTAAAATAGACTGCAATAGACCAGCTGAAAGCAGGTCTAAAGACCAGCAGAGCTTTAGTTGTGCGCCTCGCTTACACATTGCTTAAAACAAGCAGGATGTACAGCAATACGCAAATATCTTTACTAATGAAAAATAAAAATAAAAGGATTAAAATATTACAAAAAAATATTACTTTCTAGGGGCTGCACGGTGGCGCAGTGGGTAGCACAATCGCCTCACAGCAAGAAGGTCACTGGTTCGAGCCTCGGCTGGGGCTGGGTTGGTGGTTCATTCCGCTGTGGCGACCCCAGATTAATAAAGGGACTAAGCCGAAAAGAAAATGAATGAATGAATGAATGAATTACTTTCTACATAAATATAAAACCCACTGACTCCATGCAATCACCTCAGGGGTCTTTTTTCAGTTTATTCAAGGCAACTTGCTTTTGTATAATGCTATTATTATTATTATTAGTAGTATTTATTATATGCATTTGTTTTATTAAAAACAAGCTTAGATTTGTCCACCTATCAGGTTTTGGACCATATGGGGCATAGGACATGTGTTTGTATATAACTCTTATTACCCTCCAAAGTGTTTTTTTAATCAGCTATTCAGAAGTTCAATTCAATTCAATTCAGGTTTATTTATATAGTGCTTTTTACAATGTATATTGTGTCAAGATTGTGATCAAAGCAGCTTAACATGTTCTAGTAAAGTCCAGATTTCAGAGTTCAGTTCAGTGTGGTTTAAGAAGCAAATCCACCGAAGCGCAGCTCCACAAGTCCCGATCCGAGCAGGCCAGTGGCAACAGTGGTGAGGAAAAAAGTTCACCAATTGACAAAGTGAAGGAAAAAAAAAACCTCGAGAGAAACCAGGTTCTGTTGGGCACGATCATTTTTTCTTCTGGCCAAACTTCCTGTGTGGAGCTGCAATCTAGGCGTCGGGGGCTGGAGAAGTTGGACGTCCATCGTGGAAGCTGCAGGTGGGTAGGGCACCAGCGGGAGGTCAGGCTGACCCACAGGATCAAGCGTAGACTTGTTTCTCACTGTAGCCTTTCAGGAATCAGTCTCATGCACTCCATGACCACCACAGCATCAGCTCAGGATACGGCCTGGTCCAGGATACCTTTGATCATCTCTTCACAGGTCTAGGATCGCATTGCCTTAGAGACCTTGGGATGAGTATCCCCAAGTGGAAATAGAAAATAAAGAAAACATTTAGCGTAGCTGCTGTTTATAGTGTATTTAAACCAGAAAGAAAATGGATTGTTATAGGTGAAAATAGCAGTTATATAAACAAACATGTAAAGCGTATGAGAGTTTCTAACACAATGTCTGGTGCATTAAGACAGGAGGAGTGTGTTCTACAGGTGGTTGTCAAGCCAGCTCACCTGTGTGGAGCACACTCATGCATCATACCGTTATGCGATGCATTGAGTGTATGCTTTACTTAAAAGATAGGTCTTTAATCTACTTTTAAACTGAGAGAGTGTGTCTAAGCCTCGGACATTATCAGGAAGGCTATTCCAGAGTTTAGGAGCCATAAATGAGAAGGCTCGACCTCCTTTACTTAACTTTGCTATTGGACTTGCTGGTACGCTTCAGATTATTTTACTGCTACAGAACCCAAGTTCACTTCAGCTTGAGGTCACTAACAGATGGCCGGACATTCTCCTAAAGAATATTTTGGTACAGAGCAGAATTCATGGTTCCATTTATCACAGCAAGTCTTCCAAGCCCTGAAGCAGCAAAACCGCCCCAAACGACCACACTAAAACCACTACATTTTACTGTTAGTAAAATAGCTGTTTAGGTTAAATGACCGTTTCAAATACTGTTGGTATGATGTTCTTTTTCTGAAATGCTGAATTATTTTTACACCGCACATAATGGGACACCCACCTTCCAAGAAGTTCAACTTTCGTCTTTATGTTCTTTTTGCTCAGCAGTGCTTTTCGTCTTGGAACTCTGTCATGCAAACCATTTTTTTACCCAGTCTCTTTCTCATGGCAGAGTCATGAACACTCAACTTAACTGGGGCAAGTGAGGCCTGCAGTTATTTGGATGTTGTTGTGGGGTCATTTGTGATGTCTTGAATGAGTTGTCACTGAGCTCTTGGGGTAATTTTGGTCAGTCGGCCACTCCTAGGAAGGTTCTCCACTGTTCCATGTTTTTGCCATTTGTAAATAATGGCTCCCACTGTGGGTTGCTGCAGTACCAAAGTTTTAGAAATAGCTGTTTAACCTTTTCCATACTGGAAGGTAAAATCTCTACAATTTGTTTGGCTCTTGGCATGGTTTGAGGATCTTTTAGTCTGCTTCACTTTCTCAGCCAGGGCCTATTTAAGTGTTTTCTTGATTGTAAACAGGTGTGGTAATAATCAGGCCTGGGTGTGCCTAGAGAAATTAAACTCAGGTGTGATAAACCAGAGTTAAGTTTATGTTCCCATATTTTCAGTTTGTATCATAATAATAATAATAATACTAATAATAATAATAATAATAATAATAATAATGATAACAGTATATTTGATTTGTAATTTATTATACTATCAGGGCTTTTAATATTAATAACTTTAATAATATGGGTGTTAACAGTGACATTCCAACATTGAGAAACACACTGACTGTGCGTGGTTAAATACTGTATGCATGACCACACCCTGATGTGAGACTGCAATGTTTGCGTGCTGTTTCTCCCTCACACTGAACACTGCAGTTATTATGTAACACACTGTCAGTGAATGACTTTAACACACATCTCACATGTGACTCTCTCCACATTCAACTCTTACACCCTTCACTGTTCACAGCCAACCAACTGTTCTGCCACTATCCCATCAAGCTAACCCATCAATCTTTCACAGCTCTCAGCCTTATTTCAAGTATTTCAATTGGACCTAAAACAAACAAACAAAAAACATATCAAATTTGTAAAAAAAAAAATTAGTGGCAATTTTCAAAAGTGAACGATTAAAATGAACTTGACTTGATATTTGTTTACTAATTTAACAACTGACAAATAACTACTCACATTATTATTATTATTATTATTATTATTATTATTAATGTTAATAAATAACATTTATCACATAACATTTTTCAGATACTTTTCTGTTTTGATGATAATATTATTTATTTTTACTAATTTATGTTTAAATGTTTCTAGAATTACATTTTTTATTAGTTTTTTCTTTGTATCCTGATGTTCAACTGCAATAAACGAACAACTGTGCCATCTGCTGGACAAATGAAAACATGCAATCAGATGAATTTATAGCACAGGTGTCTAACTCAGTTCCTGGAGGGCCACAGCTCTGCACAATTTAGCTTTAGCCCTAATTAAACACACCAGATCAAACTAATTGCATTCTTCAGGCTTGTTTTAAGCGTCCAGGTAAGTGTATTGAAGCAGGGTTAAAACTAAACTGTGCAGGGCTGCGGTCCTCCAGGAACTGAGTTTCACACCCCTGATTTATAGGTAATATGTAGTACGGTAAAATAATAATAATAATAATAATAATAATAATAATGGCCTCACGGTGGCGCAGTGGATAGCACGTTCGCCTCACAGCAAGAAGGTCGCTGGTTCGAGCCTCGGCTGGGTCAGTTGGCGTTTCTGTGTGGAGTTTGCATGTTCTCCCTGTGTTCGCATGGGTTTCCTCCGGGTGCTCCGGTTTCCCCCACAAGTCCAAAGACATGCGCTATAGGTGAATGGGGTAAGCTAAAATTGTCTGTAGTGTATGTGTGTGAATGAGTGTGTGTGGATGTTTCCCAGTGATGGGTTGCAGCTGGAAGGGCATCCGCTGCGTAAAACATATGCTGGATAAGTTGGCG
Organism: Danio choprae; assembly: GCA_903798125.1. Classification (NCBI taxonomy): domain Eukaryota; kingdom Metazoa; phylum Chordata; class Actinopteri; order Cypriniformes; family Danionidae; genus Danio; species Danio choprae. The sequence continues at coordinate 10,645,791 of CAIGQW010054073.1, read as the reverse complement.
GTTCATTCCGCTGTGGCGACCCCAGATTAATAAAGGGACTAAGCCGAAAAGTAAATGAATGAATGAATGAATAAATGAATGAATGAATAAATTTACATATTTTTAGATTCAAATATATGTGATGTGCATGGATAAATGAAAAAGCATATTTGATTTAGTAAAGAAATTTTTTGTTATTATCTATGTACTACAATTGTAGTTTTTCCTTTGTTGCCTCTGACAGCAAACTCATTACAGAGTCACATTAGCTATGTTTCCACTCAAAGATGCAAATTAAACATGCAAAACCGCAATTTCACATAAAACATTTGAGAATAAAGCACCATTTCCATTCAACAAGTCAAAGAGAACAAATCGTCACTTTTGAAGCCACTGTGGGCCTTTTTTATATAATAAATAACTTGCACTTCGGAAAACAAAATGCAACGAATGTGTAGTGGCTTTTGAAGGTGTGAAACACTCTTTGGGAGTTCTGGAGCTAATAATAATAATAATAAGTAATAAGTAAATAGTAATAACAAGCAGCCATTAAGGGGCCAAGCAATGCTGAGCCAGATTGAGCAAATCAGTCCAGAGGCAGAAAGAGAAAAGCAGTACAAAAGCCAAAAGCAACAAGGCCAGTAAGGCCAAGTGAAACAATTCAGATTTTGAATTTATTTAAAAGTATTGTTCACCTAAAATATCAGAAAATCATGAAAACAATTACCGTATGAATAATTAATTGGTTTATAACTTTTGACCAATAGGTGGCAGAGTTACAAATTTGATGTGTTGTGGTCAGTGTTAGGTGACAATAACATACCTAAAGTTTGGTGTTAATATATTTAAGCATTGCAGAGAGACAGCCTCAGATGCAGTTTGGCGTTATATCAGCATATTTGTTGGTGCCGTAAACAAAAACCGCTTCGCCTATTGACACTAATTTCAAAACATTTTGTCATCATGGTCTAGTGAACGGTTTATAACTCATGACCACTAGGTGGCACTGTTACCAAATTTGTGTGTTGTGGTCATTGTGAGTTGCCAATGACACATCTAAAGTGCACGGTCAATATATTAAAGCATTGTAAGGTTAAAGCCTTAGATGCACTTTGACATTGTGCTAGCAAATTGTTTTCGATGCCGTAAACGACAATAATTTTGCTGATCAATATGATTTCCATAACATTTGTTCAGTATGGTCTGAAGATGATCTGAGTCAAATTTGGTGACAATTGAATCAACGGTCGAGGAGGAGTTTGCAAAAGAAGTTTTTTGAACAAAAGCAATATGGCGAACAGGAAGTTTGCCCAAATATAGCATGTTTGTTATCAATGTTCTCGGCATGACCCAATAAATAATTTGAGATAAATTTTACGACAATAAACCTATGCAATCAACATTTATTAGTCATTTTGGAATATTCATTATTAATAGTTAGTTATGGGTTTATAACGCATGACCACTAGGTGGCGCTTGTTATCAAATTTATGTGTTGTGGTTATTGTGAGGTGCCAATGACACACCTAAAGTTCAACGTCAATATGTTCAAATATTACAGAATTAAACCCTCAGAAGATCTTTGACATTGTGCTAGTACATTTGTCGGTGGTGTAAACGAAAACTGTGTTGCATATCAACATGAATTCCATAACTTTTTGCCAGCATGGTCTGAAGGACATCTGAGTCAAATCTGGTGGAAATCGGAAAAACGGTCTGGGAGAAGTAAAAAAAAAAAGGTTTTCTATAAAAAACAAAATGGTGGAATGAAGTTTAGTTCATTTTGGCATATTTGGTATCAATGGTCTCAGCATGATCCAGTGAATATAATAAGACACATGTCATGTCAATAAGGAATGTTTAGAAAAAGTTATTAGCATTTTTAAAAAATTGCTTATTACTTTTGTCTACAAGGTGGCCTTGCTCAAGAAGTTTTTGAGTACCTTCAGGGCATGGTGTCGAAGATGCATACTATGTTTTGTAATGATACATGAATATATTTGTGAAATATAGCATGTTTTGACAAAAATCTAAATAGGCGAGGCTCAAAATGGGTGATCTGGGAAAATCTGACATCATTGGACTCGGCATGCTCTGTCAGATGTGAAGAGTTTTATACGTTTTGGACAAAGGGTTGAGAAGATATAAGCAAAAAAAAAAGCATTTTTATATTTCCCGACAGCTAGGGGGCAGTGCACTGAAATGCTGCAGATAACCTCAAACCATGGTTGTCATAACACACACCAAGTTTGGTGTAAATACGTCAATGCGTCACGGAGATATTGCTTCAAGTCTATTTTTGCAAGCTCTAAGTTAGATTTGTTTGCAAGTTAAATGAAAACGGTTTGACTAATCAACTTGAATTCCATAACTTTTGGTTAGCATGGTCTGTAAATCATGTGATTCAATTTTGGTGAAAATCGGATAAACAGCCAAAGACGAGTTCGATCGAATAGGTTTTGCAAAAAATTCAAAATAGCGACAATTTTTATGATGAAAAATGAGGTCACAGGATGCTTTTGAAGCGGCATGAGCCAAGAAATCTGAGGAAAAAAACTTGATTGTAGCCCATTGGGTTCAAAAGTTATAGCGATAAACATAAGTAAAACTTTGGACAAGTGGTGGCGCTAGAGAGTTTGAGTTAGAGACTTCAGATTTGCTGTGGTTCATGTTGACACTGCCCACATCATTGTGCCAAATTATACAACTTTCCCGCATACGGTTATATGGGATGTCATTCAAATCTGCCGGAAGAAGAAGAAGAAGAAGAAGTGGCGGAATAATAATAATAATAATAATAATAGGAACACTAACGAAAACAATTGGTGCCTCCGCACCTGCGGTGCTTGGCCCCTAACAATAGGAACGCTAACGAAAACAATAGGTGCCTCTGCAGCTTCGCTGCTTGGCTCCTAATAAACCTCATTCTGGGCTCCACTCTAGACTAGCTATGTTTCCATCCACCTGTTTTTTATGTGCATTTTTTAAATTTATGTACATCTTCTAAAATGCATATAAAAACAAGTTGATGGAAACATAGCCAGTGGAGCCACAGTTCTGCACAGTTTATCTCTAACCCTGATTAAACAGACCTGAAACTAATTGAGTTCTTCCGGCTTGTTTGAAACCTACAGGTAAATGTGTTGAGGCAGGGTTGGAATTAAACTCTGCATGGCTGCAGCCCTCCAGTCTGTGCAATGATGTGCATCTGGATACAGCCCACCTGAAGGTCATGGATAGACAGAAAGGAAGATACTAGGATGCAAAGGTTCATCTAAAGGAGGGTGCCTAAACTCAGGCTTTGATTCCAGAGTTTAGTTGCCAACCAGCCAATACATTTCTAGTATGCTAGTTAAAGCTTGACTCACTGGTTCAGGAATGTCTAATTGCGGTTAGAGCTTTACTCTGCAGGACACCGGCCCACAAGGACTGAGTTTGGGCACCCCTGATCTAAAGCCAAGTGATGAAAAAGTGGCACCCACCGCTGCTTCACATCCACCAACAACTGCTTTCTGAGGTTCCACAGTGAATAATGAAGATTGATAAATCAGTAAGTTTAATCGGTACCCCACAGGAACACACAATAAACCATTTATGGCTGGTGTTTGATGAAATATTACTTTTTAATATTGTTTATGTTAAATTAAAACTTTTTCTAATGTATTTATTGCTCGTATGTTCCTCATTTCACCTATAATTATATATAGTTAACCTTGGCATTTTAGTGCCCTAATAGCATGTTGTTGCCCTGAGGCAACAAACCAAAATCTTTTGGGGAGCACATTTTATGACTGATATATTATCAGGGACACCCAAGTTCCCAAAAATTAGGGTGAAATATTTTTTTATTCTCCTTAAACAAAAAATCATGCCATAAAGGGCTAACTTCATACATGTTTACTTTTTGTAAATAATAATACCATAGTACTTGCACCATTCTGATCCACTGACATCACCATTGTCATTCTAGAATGGATTTAATGAACAAACAAATCACTCTTACAATTTCGTTATTGTGCTCATCTCATTCCTCTCAACACTAGCATATTGAAAAAATGAAATTGTTTTACTTCATTTTGTTTAATGACCAGATGATTGTGTTACACATAACTGGATAATATTTAGCATATGTGCATCGACAGAGGAGAACAGGCTCCTCCAGCTGAATCTGGTTCCTTGTAAAGCGGTTTTCTTTCCACTACCTAAACAACTTGTGGAGTTTGTCTTTCCATGCCAACAGCTGCCTTTGGTTTTGCACCTTAACTTGTGAATGTCTTTAATGAACAAATAAAAACGTATATAACTAATAATTATTATCAACATTGCTTGAATTGGACAAGCACTGCATGCAGAAACTACACTGTTGAAATCTTGAAAACAATAATCTGAGCAGTCCTGCAGAGTTTAGCTTCTGTCCTGATTTAACACACCTGAACCAGCTAATTAGGGTTGTCAGACACTCTAGACTACTTGTAATGCAATCGATGTGTTGGACCTAGGGTGTAGTTCAGAAATCAAGGTTGTTAAATGGTGTTAAATGGTTAGTTTATCCAAAAATGAAAATCATGTTATTAATTACTAAATCTCATGTCGTTCTTCTTGGGGACACAAATTAAGATATGTTTGGAGCGGTTTTAAAATTGACATTCCCGGAGTAAGCAGATTTAGGGTCAATCAACCCAGAGTTCCGAGTTTAGCAGATGGTACGTTACAGGTGCTGTTTATAAATGTTTTACCCTTCTAAAGCATACAAATACCATAATGTTTGCAGATATTTAAGAAACATGCTAAGTGGACATACATGTTTATCTGAAAAACAATGCTAAAATCAGTTATTCTCCTTTGAGTGTGTCGGAATTTCTGTCGGAATGTCTGTCTTTGTTTTGGTCTCTATAACCAGCCCACTGCCAGTTTACTCAATTATATTTCAGCACAACGGGTTCCCTTGGTGGACAACACACTGTATAAAAATGAGACTCCAAAATGAGACACAGATTCAGAGTTAAAATTGGTGATTTTAATGAGCAAATGAATATTACAAATCAGCTGAACAGCATAACACCGTGTCCTAACAACATGCAGCGTGACAAGATTCCAGTGAGAAGCAACCGTTTGCACCCAACGCAAGAGAAACATTTAAATACCAGCCATTCAGAAGCACATAATAGTGACTCCAACGAAACCAAAACTCTCCTGGATGTGGGAAAAACAGTAAAGGTGTACTCATCAGAGAACAATACATGTTTCACATTGTCCATAGCCCAAATTTTTCCTGCTGGCACAATTAAAACCTACGTTTGGAAGTGGCACGTGTGACCAAAGGTTTGGCTATAGCAGCCCGGACATCCCTTTCAGACAGCTTCCTCTTGCATCCATAGTTACTCCTGTTGGATGTGGTTTGTCCTTCATGGTGGTATGCTGACATTACCCTTGATATCGTGGCTCTTGATACTTGAAAAAGAATTGCTGTCTTGGTCATAGATGTGCCAGCGAGATGCGTACCAACAATTTGTCCTCTTTGCAATATTTTAAGCAAAACAGTGCTATTACTCTGCTAATTAAACATTCACTCTTCACACTGTCAACCAAGACTAAATTTGCCAGTGTTTCAGTTTCATTGTCCAACCACTATATATATTCATTCATTCATTCATTTTCATTTCGGCTTAGTCCCTTTATTAATCTGGGGTCGCCACAGCGGAATGAACCGCCAACTTAT
>CAIGQW010054073.1:10607858-10621341 GCA_903798125.1 Danio choprae | reverse complement strand
ATATGATAATTTACAAATTATTTTGCAAGATACTAGTATTCAGCTTAAAGTGCATTTAAATTATTTAACTAAGTTAATTATGTTAGCTAGGCAATTTTAATCTGTAGCCAATAAAAAAATAAATCCCTAAGGTGTATAATAATATTGATAAACATTTATTATTATTATTATTATTATTATTTTAAATTCCAGCCAGACTTAAATAAAAAAAAAATAATTTCTCCAGAAATGTTTTTATAGCAAACACTATACTATAAAAATGATTTACTTACTCTGTGAAATATTAATTGGAAAATATTTGAAAAATAATAACAATTGCAAAGGAGGTCTAATAATTTTGTCTTTGTATAATTCATTTCTAAGTATAATGAAATATTAAATTATTTATAAAAGCATTTTCATTCATGTTTAACACTTATTCGTCTGTGGTTGTGTACTGTAGACATCAGAAGAGCGTGTGTGGTTGACAGACATTCGGCCCGGTCGCTGGTACCAGTTCAGAGTGGCAGCGGTCAATGTTCATGGAACCAGAGGATACACCACCCCCAGCAGACACTTCAGATCCTCCAAAGGTGGGATCCAGAGAACAACAACAATTTTTCATTCTTATGTTATTTAGATCTGAAATTTATTCATGCTTAATTAATTATATTACAATAACAATACATTAATACTAGTAATGATAAATCTACTACTACTACTAATAGCAATATTATTATTTCTCAGATTTAGATTTGAAATTATTATCTGAAATGTTTTTCTTACAACAACTGATGCTGCTACTACTACTACTTCTAATAATAATAATTATAATTAAAAAATAATTTTGTACCACATTTTACCAAGATGCGCTCATGTATTGTGCACTTTGCTACATTTTATTTCTTGATGTCACCCTCTCTCAGATCCTCCCCCTCCCCCGCCGCCATCTGATCTTCATGTTAGCGACATGACCTTTGGTGCGGATCAGTCCGCGTCTGTCCGCCTCAGCTGGAGCATTTCTGCAGATTTAGACATCCCTGTAAACCACTACAAGCTTTCCTGGAGCTCCTCTGACCACACTCTGCCACCCAAACTAAAGAAGAGAGAGACTGTAAATGGGGTAAATTCAGATGCTCTACCCACACCTTGCTTTTTTTTTCTCAGACTTTCATGCTTTCATTTTTTCATAAACTGGATTGGTCCCAAAATCCCTCAAGGGTTAATCTCCCCAGCCCTTTCTTTCAGCAAGCCACAACAAATTAGATATCTGAGTGCAAATAAGTGCAAGATAAACAACTCCGAATCGGCCCTTTGATCACACCAAGCCCTATACATTTGCGGGTTTCAGACACCAAACTAGGGTGGTACAGCATTGCATCACCGCTCTTGGCAAATGCTAACTTTTCTGGGCGATATTTGATATGCAGCCAAAAACAGCATATCAATTCTAGTTGTGCTTGAGAAAAGGAAATCTCTCAATAACAGCTGAATTGTTTTTCTTTGAGTGAGATCATATTGAAGAGTTTATTTTTTCCCCTCCTTTAGGAATCCAGGAGATGGCAGTTTCGCCGCTTAATTCATATTTGCATGTTATATTTTTGAGGGCTTTGTCAGCTGAGGGACATGGAAATTTCCTCAAAAGATGACTTTTTTTTGATAGCTGCTGAGTGAATGCAGACGAATGCAAACCACAGTGTTTTCACTGTTAAACTGTGCTAGATGATTTTTAAACTGATTGATTTTACTCTAGTGCACAGTAATTATAAGATTACTAAACAATCTGCACAAAATTGTAATAACATTACAGTTTTTTATTGGCATACTATATTGCTATGATGATTAATAGTAAGTGTTACTCAGCTTCAGTATCAAAGTTACTGAATTATAGCAGAGTAATAGAAACGTAGAAGAAAAAAACATTCATATTAATTTGCTTAAAGGGATAATTCATTCATTTTCATTTCGGCTTAGTCCCTTTATTAATCTGGGGTCGCCACAGCGGAATGAACCGCCAACTTATCCAGCATATGTTCTACGCAGCGGATGCCCTTCCAGCTGCAACCCATCTCTGGGAAACATCCATACACACCCATTCACACTCATACACTACGGACAATTTAGCTTACCCAATTCACCTGTACCGCATGTCTTTGGACTTGTGGGGGAAACCGGAGCACCCGGAGGAAACCCACGCCAACACAGGGAGAACATGCAAACTCCACACAGAAACGCCAACTGACCCAGCCGAGGCTCGAACCAGCGATCAGCGACCTTCTTGCTGTGAGGCGAACGTGCTACCCACTGCGCCACTGTGAGGCTGCTTAAAGGGATAAAAATGCAAATGTATTCACTATTTACTTACTTTCAAGTGTTTCCAAACCTTTATGAGCTTTTTTTTTCTTCTGTTGAATACAAAAGAACAGAGTTTGATGAAAGCTGAAAACCTGTAACCATTGACTTCCGTAGTAGGGAAGAAATAAATTTAAACTGGTTTAGAACAAGTGAAAGCTGAGTACATAATGACAGAATTTTCTTTTTTTTGTGAACTATCCCTTTAATTGCTATCTACAACAATCTATTACAGCACATAAGGTGTAGTTTCTAATAATAGAATTACTTGTTTCATGTCCAGATGTCCTAAAATCAGTAAAGTGCACCCAATATTGGTTATTAAAGTTATCAAATTGATTCCAGATTGGCTCTAAAAGTACGTTCTTCATATTTTCATTTTACGATTAGGAATTACCAAGGGTTCAAATATTTCTACATTAATTAAGTGCCATTTTGTATACTCAACCTGAAATGAGCTTCATTTATTGTTGATAATAATATCATTTTTATTCCGCTACCATTTATTCTTAAGGATTCTTTGGGTTTGGATTGCTGTGACTTTTCTAAAGTATTCATGTGGGTTTTATGTGTGTGTAGGACTCTACCTATGCCGAGCTGGATGATTTGAGAGAGAACGGGAGTTATACTGTGGAGCTTCAGGCAGTTTCATACTGGGGTCAGGTCCCGCTCAAAAGCTCCAAGGCCATTCTTCAGTTTACTACAAGCCAAACACAATCTGGTACAAAACTATTTAATTGCCTTATGTTTTTTTTTTCTTTTCTTCTGCTTGATACATAACAGCAGTCATTTGGGTGTTGTGAAATACAGTGAACACAGCTGTAAATGTTTTCCTTTTGTAACATTATACTTTTCTCCCATATTTGATGTTATTCAGATTTGGAGCCTACAATCAGTCCGGTCTTCATAAAGCCTCAGTCAGATCTATTAGACGTGGGCACTCCATTCTATCAAGATGGACAGCTTCAGGTCCGGGTTTATTGGAAAAAGAAAGGTATGACAGATGCAGTAAACCACTTTTTTTTTTTGTCTTGTTCTCTTACTGTGCTGAACGTCTTTCTTCCTCAGAGCTATGCTTTGTATTTATGTAAACATACCGCTTATTAAAGAGTTAAGAATCAGAATAATGTGCAATTAAATGAAGAACAATAGCTCTTTGTTTGGGAAGTGACTTTTGAAAGAAGCGTGAACCTGTTTATGTGCTAACATGAGCTGATGAGGCATGTCTCGGCCTAACTTCGCATGCGGGAAATTACATTTAAACAGTGTTGTTCTGCCACTGAGTGATGAGTTAATCCTTTATTAAACTCAGAAATGAAAACTGTCTTTGAAACGGAAGCCTTTCATTTATAGCGAACCGTACACAACGGTGCTTGGGATCTTCTGCAAAGATGTTTTTGAATTTCAATAACTTAAGAGTCACACTGGCCACATGTCAAATCCCTTAATCTCTCTAATGGACGGCCAACAGATTTATCTTATCCTGATCTGCCAGGCACATTATCACGATTGCTTTGCTTTGCATATTTTGTTTGGTTTTGATTATTGAAAAAAAATAATGGTTTTCTGAAAGATGTCTTTTGGAACATAGATTATCGTAAGGTCTAAATTGATAGTTACCAGGTTAGATTGTTCTAAAAAGATTTTTAAAAAATTGAATATAAGAAATCAAGTTTTTAAATATTTATCACAAAGCTTCACATGTGTTAAAAGGGATAGTAACGTCTAAAATTAAAATGGTGACAGAATTAGTCATGGCAAAATTATTATTATTATTATTATTACTATTATTATTATTATTATTGGTATAAACTCTTCTTTTCAATATTTATTTAGCTTTTTAAAATATTTTAAATGCTTTAATAAGCCTCCCATTATAATATTAAACTATATATTTTTGTCTTTATCCATAAATGATTGACTGATTTATTTTACATACAAGACCAGCGATTTATATTACACAAGGACAACGTATTACATTTCTAAGGCATTGAATTTACATGGATTGTATAACAGGTTTTTTTGTTGTTGTTATTAAGAAAAATAAAGAAGTAATATTTCACACCAAGAACAAAGGATACTATATATCGAACTGTTTTTGCAGACAATATTAGTTTGTTCATTTTAAAATAATACAAATGAAAAGAAAATCCTCCAATACTTTTGCATTACGGTCTTTAAAAAGAAACAAAGTAACACATTTAGTTACTACTTTAAAAAAAGTGACTTAAGACAATAAGTAATATATTATAATTTTTTTATCACTGATCAGCTGTATAAAACTGTTCATTCCAACAATATTGCTTACCTGTTGTCAGAATTCTGCCACTCCAGTCCTGTTAATTCTTGTTTTGGTGGCAGAGTCTAGACACTAGTCATGTCATGTGTTATATGTTGTGCTCGGCTCGTGTTTTCTTGGGTCGAGCACTCATTTTTCTCGTCATTGTATGAGCGCCGTCCTGGTCTGGATGTGCGCTCTTGTCCTGGTGGCTGTGTTTGTTTTGTCCGCGGCGTGATGCTCATTCTCAGCGTCTCAGTCTAGTATATTTTGTTTATCGTGTGCTCGTGTCTTTGCTTTCTGTTGTGTTTGTGTTGTGTAGCACGTGGTTTCATGTTTACATTGTAACCACGTGCTTTAGTGTATTTTAGTGTTTCATGTGAGCACGCAGTCAGTGAGTTCTCTCATTGGCTGCGTGCTTTATTCCTGTTTGTATGTGAGCACATGGCTTGTGTTGTGTTTTTGTACCATGTGTTCTTTTGTCTAACGTCTTGTCCCACCCACCTTGTTATCCTGTTTGTAATTATTATTTTCACCTGTCCGCCTGTCTATTCATTGGTTTGTCTTCCCTATTTATTCTCCTAGTGTATTCGGTCCTGTGCTGGTCCGTCTCATTGATTCTGTGTCTAGTCTAGTCTAGTCTAGTCTAGTCTAGTCTAGTCTAGTCTAGTCAAGCCAAGCCAAGCCAAGCCAAGCCAAGCCAAGCCAAGCCAAGCCAAGCCAAGCCAAATTGAGTCAAGTCATTTTGTTGCTGTGTTTTTTCCTCATGGGGTTGTTTCCTTTGTTTTTTTTTGTTTTTTTGTTTCTTTTATTAAAAAAATTCTTGGTTATTTGCATTTGGGTCCTCGCCTCACCCTTCCAAACCATGAACCCTGACACCTGTGCCATTATCATTTTAAATGTGATGTGATCATTTATATAGCAAAATCTTTATAATTTAAATTATAGTCCTTGGTGCAAACTGGCATTTATACTGTAATCTCTCTCAGCCAACCATTAGAGATAGTTCCAAATAAAAGCAAAGCATCAAGGTTTGTGTGCCACCAGGCAGCTCTCATATTGTACTGTAAAAAAATACAGGGTTCCACACAATTCATTCTAGCTGTCCCAACACAAATCTATTAAGTTAAAGTAACAAATTTAAGTAGATTGAACATAAAACAGGGCAGCACGGTGGCGCAGTGGGTAGCACAATCACCTCACAGCAAGAAGGTCGCTGGTTCGAGCCCCGGCTGGTTCAGTTGGCGTTTCTGTGTGGCGTTTGCATGTTCTCCCCGTGTTTGCGTGGGTTTTCTGCGGGTGCTCCGGTTTCCCCCACAAATCCAAAGACATGCAGTATAGGTGAATTGGGTAAGCTAAATTGTCCATAATGTATGAGTGTGAATTGGTGTGTATGGATGTTTCCCAGTGATGGGTTGCAGCTGGAAGGGCATCCGCTGCGTAAAACATATGCTGGATAAGTTGGCGGTTCATTCCGCTGTGGCGAGCCCAGATTAATAAAGGGACTAAGCCGAAAAGAAAATGAATAAATGAATGAACATAAAACAGGTTAGCACTATTGCCTCAGAGTAAGAAGGTTGCTGGTTCGAGTCCCGGCTGGGCGAGTTGGCATTTCTGTGTGGAGTTTGCATGTTCTCCCCGTGTTCGTGTGGGTTTCCTCCAGGTGCTCAGGTTTCCCCCACAGTCCAAAGACATGCAGGATAGGTGAATTGAATAAGCTAAATTGTGTGTGTGTGTGTGTCTGTGTGTGTGTGTGTGAGAATGAGTGTGTATAGGTGTTTCCCAATACTAGGTTGCAGCTGGAAGGGCATTCGCTGCGTAAAACATATGCTGGAATAGGTGGTGGTTCATTTTGCTGTGGCGACCTCTGAAATAGTGACTAAGCCAAAGGAAAATAAATGAATGCACATAAAACAATTAACTCCACCCCCCCCCCCCCCAAAAAAATCCAGAATTGTGTTGTTTCAGCTCATCAGTGTGGAAGCTGGTCTGGAACAGCAAATGTGAGTGGAGCGGGATGGCAGAAGCTCAAAGCACTGCATAATCACATTTCCAAATCTGACAGTTCGTGTTTCGCTGTCTTTCCTTTTCAGATCTCACCGTGAATCGTTACCGTGTGCAGTGGGCTCCAGAATTCTGCAGTCACAACGGATCCAGAACCCAGGAGAAACTCATCACCCAGGTAACAAACAGTCAGGAATGTGTCTTATATCCTCCCTACAGGTGCGAGGCCACATTCTGACAGCTCATACATAAGACGAATATCCAGGGAGAAAGTGTGTGTGTGTGTGTGTGTGTGTGTGTGTGTGTGTGTGTGTGTGTGTGTGTGTGTGTGTGCGCTGTTCATTGATCATTCATGCTGCATAACTCACCGTTTGGAGGCACATCCCAATTCCACCAAGATTTCTTCAGTAAATTGCAGAAAAAAACATGAGAAAAAAAACATTCTTTGTGATTTAGATTTTCATCAGTGTGATTGTGCAATTTACAAAGCGAGAGATGGTGTTAAAATCTATGACATGCTGAAAAAGGGGGAAATATCTTTTATCGGCATGAAAATTAATCTTACTTGACATATGCAAAACATGAACTATAGATTTTCCCATTGTGGCCCTCAGCTATGCTGGATGTGCTGATAGGTGATCTGTCATCATGTTTCTCCTTGAATTCTTCTGTGGAGTTTGAATAAAGACTCACTTTTGCTTTTCCCCCCACTTTTTTTCACATTGCTAAACAGGAGAATTTTGCCAGCCTTCCCGGTCTTCAGTTTTCTTGCAAGTATAAAGTGATTATCCAGCCTGTGGGGTCAAAGGGCCGAGCCCAGGTGGAAAGCACTACCTTCTACACTCCGTCCTGTGCTACTATCCAGAGCAAGAGTCCCAAACCAATCCCATGCTCCACTGTCCCAGGTGATTCAAACATTTTAAACAATTGCACGACTGTATTTATATATAATGTCCACCCTATACACAAGCCCTTAACTTTTCTCATTTTGATGGTAATGCAATAATGTGCACCTTTTGTAAAGCTGCTTTGAAACAATAATTACTGTGAAAAGAGCTATACAAATTAGCTTGAATTGAATATTTCTACAGTTTCTAATCATCAAAATCATTTATGAAGTATGTAGTCTCAGCTTGTACATACTGTATGTAAGTGTACAGTCGTGGCCAAAAGTTTTGAGAATTATATAAATATTGGAAACTGGAAAAGTTGCTGTTTAAGTTTTTATAATAGCAATGTGCATATACTCCAGAATGTTATGAAGAGTGATCAGATGATCTGCATAGTCCTTCTTTGCCATGAAAATTAACTTAATCCTGAAAAAAACTTTCCACTGCATTTCATTGCTGTCATTAAAGGAGCTGCTGAGATCATTTCAGTAATCGTCTTGTTAACTCAGGTGAGAATGTTGACGACCACAAGGCTGGAGATCATTATGACAGGCTGATTGGGTTAGAATGGCAGACTTGACATGTTAAAAGGAGGATGATGCTTGAAATCATTGTTCTTCCATTGTTAACCAGGATCATCAAGAACTTCAAGGAAAGAGGTTCAATTCTTGTTGAGAAGGCTTCAGGGCGTCCAAGAAAGTCCAGCAAGCGCCAGGATTGTCTCCTAAAGAGGATTCAGCTCTGTGATTATGAAAGAATGGGTTGCTATCAGTCAGGATTTGGCCCAGAAGTTGATTGAGAGGATGCCCAGTCAAATTGCAGAGGTCCTGAAAAAGAAGGGCCAACACTGCAAATACTGACTCTTTGGATAAATGTCATGTAATTGTCGTTAAAGCCTTTGAAACGTATGAAGTGCTTCTAATTATATTTCAGTACATCACAGAAACAACTGAAACAAAGATCTAAAAGCAGTTTCAAGAGTTCACACTTAGCTGATGATTGAGAATAAGCGTATTTGGCATGCTGTCCCGGGAGAGAATATCCTTGGGCTCCCTCCCGTTTGAGGGCGAGAGGGGAGTTTGAGCTCGAGAACTCACGGTAGGTCTCGAGAACTCCCCTGCTGTGAACGTGCTTGAGATATGTCTTAAGATGTTATTTTTTGAGAAGTCAATTTACTTATGGTGAATGTCTTTGGATGGTGGGAGGAAACCGGGAAGCCCGGGGAAAACCCACGCGAGCAAACTCCGCACAGAAAAGCCAACCGGCCCGGTGAGGGGCAAAACCGGTGGTGTTCTTGCTGTGAGGCAACAGTACTAGCCACTGGGCCGCCGTGCCGCCCAGTCAGGAGAAAGGAAGGAGTAGGGGTGGAAGGGGGGATTCTTCAAGACGAAGATGACTAGAGTGAAAAACTCTGGTTATTTATAGTGTGTCTGATTGGTGCAATAAGCGAAGCTGATGCGATGCCAGCTGTGTTCAATCCTAAGCACATGATCCTCTCGAAATTAGTTTATAAATAAACCACACTTAGCAGCAAACTTTGTGAAAACTAATATTTGTGTCATTCTCAAAACCTTTGGCCACGACTGTATGTCACAAAGCATGTATGTTATTATTATTGTTATTATAAGTGAAGTTTATTCATAAACTAATTTCGAGAGGAGCATGCGCTTTTGATTGACTGCAGCTTGGCCTGCATTAGCTAATGCATGATCCACCAATCAGATGATTCCTAAATCGCTATAAATAACCAGAGTATCTCACCTTAGCCATCTTCGTCCCAAAGAATCCCCCCTTCCACCCCCCTTTCCTTGACAGGGTGGCACGGAGGCCCAGTGGTTAGCAACCATTGCCTCACAGCAAGGATGTCACTGGTTCAAATCTTACCTGGTCAAGTGACATTGCTGTGTGGAGTTTACATGTTCCCCCCGTGTTCACGTGGGTTTTCCCCGGGTTCTCCGGTTTCCTCCCACAAGCCAAAAACATGTAACATAATTAAATTGACCAAACCAAATCGACATCATAGACAAGCTATCAATCAGCATAGGTATTCATAATTTGCATTTTACCATTAACAAGCAGGGGAGTTCTTAAGACCTACCTGAGCTCAAAATCCCCTCTCGCCCCGCAAACGGGAGGGAGCCCAGGGCTCGAGGATCTCATGAGCTCAGGGCTCTCTCCCGGGACAGCATGCCAAACTCACTTTATTTATTCAATCATCAGCTAAGTGTGAACTCTTGAATCTCAATCAATTCCTGAAGGTTGAAATCATGTCCCTTCCTACATTTTTTTCCTCTTTCCAGAAGCTGTTTCACTCAGATACTGTATGTCACAATAGGAAAGAAGAGGCTTTCACAACCTTCCTGCATACTTTAAATGATTTTTGTTTTGTTATGTTTTCTCAATAAGTAGTGGTTCTGCCAAAGGTCCTGGTCAAGGCAGAGAACCTGACAGCTGCATTCTCAGTCTACTTGGGGAACGTGACAGGCCTGTTCTCATGGGTAGTGGCCATGCTTCAACCACCACAGCAGGTCACAGGGTATCAGGTCACATGGGCAGAGGTCATCACAGAGAGCCGGAGGAATAATCTGCCCAACAGCCTCATATCCCAGTCTCAGATCCTGCCACCAGTGAGTTATGTCCCAAGAACACAGTAAATTGCATTTTAGACACTTTTAGCATTAAATACTGGTTGACCAGGAAATGTTTTTGTTTTGGATTCTATGGAGCAAATTCAGTTCTAAATTCAGTTCTTGTTGTTTTTACTCAAAATGTGCTGTTCTAAATGCTGTGTTCTTTGCTTTGTCAAATTTCTGCCATGAAAATCAATGCGTGCACAGGCTGATAGGTCACCTAACCTGCTCCTGCATCATTAACTACATGGCACAGGAGATTGTTTGCTGTCATCTCGGCAGCCAATGAGCTTGCTCCTCATCAGTTTAAATGCTCCGGGTCATTTTACGCTGTTAAGCTGCGGTGCATTTTCGGAGACCCTCCTCCACCCCAGCTCCACCTGTGTTTAGATCCTGTACAGGGGTTACATATGTATTATGTTTGCAGCAGCAGCGTGTTATATTCTCAGACGGCATGTCTGTGTATATACTGGCAGTAGCAGGTCTCGGTACTTGCTCTGCCATAATAATCAAAGCAGCAACAGCAGCAGCAGCGTAGCAGATCTATACCGCCAAGACCAAATACATCAACATTGCCATATGCATATTCATTACCATACTAAATCCCAAAAGTGTTCATGAAAGAAGTGTTGTTATTAAGTTTATGTTCTACTCTGGTTTCCATACATTAACATAGACAATACTTATATTGATAAATAAGTCATATGTACTGTATTAATTGTGATTCCAAATCATAATTTTTCAATGTTCAAATCCTAATTCTAAATTACTTCAGCATTTTAGAAGTTATTTTATACTGTACACTACTATTGTATTGTAAATGTTTTTTTTTTTTTTAATATATAAGAAATCCTGAAATATATGTACATGTATTGTAAGTGTTGTAAATTTATACATCAAATCCTAAAACAAAGGATAAAGGCATGCATGGCTGTTTTCAACATTATATAAATAATATTAATAATAAAAGATTTCTTGAGATCTCACCAAATCAATTTCGAAATGATCATATGACACAGAAGAATACATGTGTACTGTAGTATTGATGCTGAAAATTCTGTTTTCCCATCACAGGAATCAATCATATTTATGTTTTAAAATGTAATAATATTTCCACAAAATGCTGCTTTTACAGAATAATTGTAGCCTTGATGAGCACTTTTTTTGTGATAACTTTACATATAATGTTGACACACACATACATGCATGTACACAATCTTATTTTAAGATCTTATTTTGCATAATCATCATAAGTTAAACATAGTTTAACTTAAAAGTCTAGAATGTATAATTAATCAAAGCTTTGTGGAAATAAAAATGACTCACCACAAAATTTATTTGAAAGAATTAAGATTAAAGAATGCAAAGATAAAGGAGAAAACAGAAAATATTACAATTTTAAACATAATTTCACCAATAATTAAAAAATGAAACAAATAATTGCACTTTTTAAAATAATTGTAATTATTTCTGAATCTCAAATGATACTAAAACCCTGTTTCCTGACAACTAGGAGCGCAACATCCTGGTAGTTTCTGGCCTTCAATTGGCATCCCTCTACAGACTTGAAGTGCAGGTGATCACTGCAGCAGGACAAGGGCCAGCAACATCCAGAACCTTCCAGACACCTACTCACAACAAGCCCGTACTGCATTACAGTGAGTTCTTTTATCCTACGTTACACCATGTCCCAACTATACATTGCATTATAAAAGTGATCTTTTCTTTGTTAAAAATAGTTTTGGTTTTAACCATCCATGACAGTGCTGCACAAAATTACAAATGGTTTCTATTTCTGCAACGTCGCCGCTGAACGACAGCATAAACCACTATTACAATGATCACCTCAGGTGCTGAATATGTGCTTTATACAGGGTTGAATGCTACTAATGTGAGTTTGAATGCCATATTATGTGACGTTTATTGCCATGCTGAAAGTGGAAGCAAATCCTGCAAATAAAATTTCTAGCATATAGTTTAAAAATGAATGTTAGAACTGTGACTCCAAACCAACAACAAACCAACAACATCAGTCACTCAGCATGTACTTTTAACAATGTTTAAGACCTTACCATTTAGTTGGGAGTCTATTCTGTGCTTCTGAAGGTATGTCTAGTCACGTCTAGTGAATACAGCTAAAATGTTCATTAATATACGGTTAATATATTCAAATCGCGTGTTGCTAGGGCATGGTGTTACCTTCACCATACAATCTATTTTAAAATGTCATCATCACTCCTGCTTATTTTACAATTTATCACTAAACAACTTTTGAGGTATCTTTAAGCACCGAGAACTGCAACCCGAGGCTTAAATCTTAATAATGGGCAGCTGAAAAGACATTTTTTTCATTGGAAGGAAAAGGTCAGGGGGTTTATGAGAGGTCAAATGTCATGTTCAAGTGGCCCCTTCTCTCGATGTGAAGGTCAAGCAATAAATCATGTAATTAAGATGAATTGCTTTTCTTCTCCTGACTTTAGTGTATATTTAACTTTGCAGAACCCAGGATTAAGAAACACCATCTAAGGTCAGTGATTGAACGCCACTGAACCGCAATACATCATCCTGGATCAGAACTGACTCCTCAGGAACACGGAGAACCAGAAGAACCAAAGAACAGTTAATTATGAATCACAATGTCAACCTGAGCCAGTCAGCTGCCTCATAACTCAACATGCGGACATGCTGTAATCTGAAGATCAAATTGTGATTGACGTTATGATATTTGAAGACCCAGTCATTTCCTGTTGGGAGGATTGACTTCCACAAACTAATTGGAATTGAATTTGTGAGACAGACTTGCGAACCAAAAGCAAAAGCTGTAGGGTTAAAAACAAAAGACGTGCAGATATAGCCTAAACATGCCTAAAAGACATGCTTTTAATGGCACCCTCACTAAAAAAAGAAAAAGAAAGAAAAAATGACTTTTTTGGTTACCCACATCCTAAACCCTGCAAATGGAGCCTCTTTAATTCAATATTGCATGTTATGACTAATTTGGTTTGACTTGTAAATAAGCCTGACTCAGTACAACTGCTTGTGGTTTTGCATGTGTTTGTTAAGCATGGAATTTTGCTGTTTGCATCCCCATTGTGTCAATAGCAACAGATGAGGAGTCAATGAGGGAAAAAATACAATTCCAGCTCTTTAAAAGAAAATGTCATTTAATTTCAGGAGGGTTTTGTGTGGTGTGTGCTCAATATGCTGTAGAAATATTTGTTTGCAGTCATGTAATTCCTGTATATACTGTATGTTTTTTATTTATTTCAGTATGCAATACAAATGTGTCATGTGAATTTGTAACTGTGTGTGTGTGTGTGTGTGTGTGTGTGTGTGTGTGTGTGTGTGTG
>CAIGQW010054073.1:10573747-10607848 GCA_903798125.1 Danio choprae | reverse complement strand
TGTGTGTGTGTGTGTGTGTGTGTGTGTGTGTGTGTGTGTGTGTGTGAGTGCATGAATGTGCGTGTGTGTGTGTGGGTGGGTGGGTTCCCTAAGCATCATTCACAAACTGACAAACCCTTGCAAGGAGATTTTGTATAAATGTATTTGTAAATTCCCATGGATAATGAATATTAATGTACATATTTTATATGAATAAAGCTGTTAAACCTTGTTTTCCCTTTACCATACTGGTTTGTGTGTTTTGTAACAATGCTATCAAGGTGAATGTGAAATGTGAATGAACATTTACATGGCATGCACTTAAATTAGAAAGGATTTTCCTTGTATCAACAAAAACTTCCATTTATTCACTCATATATCTGCTCATTGAGAGAACAGCTGATGGACGCGGTTTTCAAATGCTCCAGTGTCCATGTATCTGTGTTCGCACTTGATGAAGAGTGGTGAAGTGATGACCTTCAGAGGCAATCACAGTCATATCTGTTGAGCATATCTGTCAACACAATGACCATTTAGCAGATTTTAAAAACATCCTCACAGCGATCTAATATAGGAGGGAAATAGCTAGTTTTAAAATTTCAGTATTTATTGATAGATAAGTCGATACTTTTGACATACCTAGTTCTGAGGTGCATTTGCACAATGTCAGAATTACATGGATTCCCACTTTAAAAAAACATTCACATCCTTGTAAACATGTGAACTGGGAATTTTCTGAGAGCTATAATTGTGCCTGTGACCACTGTACCACCTTACCAGTGTAGTCACATTTAGGCACTTTAGCCATATTATTGCCATTTAAACATTATTCCAGGTTTGAGGTTGTGAACAGATGAGAGAGCAGTTAACATTAGGGTAATCATGAAATGTCATGAGCACAGCTACAAACAAAAATGATCCCCAGAATGATAAAAAAATAAAAATAAAAACTGCACGCATACACACTCTTCAACACACAAACGCTTTAGTCAATGTTTTGGTGGTCACGTATGCTACTCACACATGTATATATAGACAAAGTTGCATTTTTTGTACATTATGCAAACAATAACTGTACCATTTTGTTCTACTGAACACAAAAGTAACCAGACAGTTGATGTTAGCCATTAAAGGCTTTAACATTGTTTCTAGAAATATTAATGGAAGTATATGCACCTTTTTTATTATTTGGTGTGTTTGCACCACAGCAAATGATTTTAGTTCTAGAAATGCCATTTGAAGAGACAAAATTACTTGAGAGTAAGGTCTAATGTTGCGTTCCAAAACATTTTTGTACTTTCTACTTGGAAATAACATAAAGAGTGGCACTAGACATGGACATCTGACCTGTGAACTCGGGGAAGATCGATGAACCCCAACTTTAGCGAGATGTGTAATTTGACATTATGTTTACAACACAAACTGGAACGCATTGAGGTCGGAAGTGACATATTTCACTGATGAAATTCCCACCTCCAACTTTGTCTGGAATGCAGCATAGCTCATTGATGTAAGTGTATGCTGAATGGGCAAATACATGCAACCAAAGGCACATCATTTAAAGCGTTACAAGACATTCGTATTCAGAAATGATTCGTATTCAGAAATAACACAAAGCTGTCACGGATCACAGAAGGTAGAGACAAGGATATCTTTTCACACAGTGTTTATTAAACACAAGTATATCTTCGCACCGAGCGGTGCATGCAAACAGTTCAATATAGTCACTTCCCTTAAGTAGAGCAAGCCGATGACAGGGGTTAGTCTCTGGGTAAGATGAGTCACGGATAGCCTTGGCGGATGATCCAGATGAGCAGACAGAGAGAGTTGCGACCAAGTGAAGAAGATACCGGACAATGACTGAAAGGAGTGCGTGGGTTATATGGAGTGGTGGTGATGACAGGAGCAGGTGCATGTGATGAGTGCGCAGGTGAGCGTGATTAGTAATCTGGTGAGTGAGTGCGTTGTGTAGTGGCTGGAGAGTGTGACTGGTGATCGGGGCTGACAGAACGTGCAGGAGGTGTGACAAAAGCATGTTGGCTTTGTGTTATTTTCTCAAGCCATTGTAACTTGGAGCTTTTATATTTATCCACATAGTTCATTTACATAATAATTTTATATGGCAACATGTTTGCTTGCTTTTTCATCACTTTTTACAACGTGTATGTCTTTACATTATGGCTATTTTTTTCACAAAAGACATTAAGTGACATAAAAGAAAAAAACTAAATATATTATTTTATTTTTCAAACTATAATTTATGCTGTAAACAAGGAATTAATGAAGGAACAAACAAATAAATAATTGTGTTTATTTTTTGGTTTGATGCAAATGTGCACACCAGCCTCCAGATTGATAGTAATGAGACGTTCTGTTGACGCAGTTACTGTACATTATGTTCCGCTGCTATTTCTGTTGTGGTACAATGTGCATGTGCGTGTGTGCAAACAAAGCATTTATAAAGCTCTGTGCTCAAGGAAGGGACAAGTGTGTGGTAAATCAAACATAGACATATGCATTGGCAACCCTTGTAGCTCCATAGTCGCTTTCATTAGAATTCAACTCCACATCTGGCCCTCATGTCATAGCGGAACAGTGTGTGTGTGTGCGTGTGCGTGTGTGTGTGTGTATGTGTTTGTTATATGGAATATTGATGTGCCCTGTTGTCATTACTCCTTTGGATAATGTCAAAGCAAAGACAGGAGACAAGGTGGAAGGCGTATACAGTTTTTATTGTATGAATCCACAGCGAGTATACATGATATATTGAACATATAGTGCTAATGGCTAGGGCCAGACAGAATCTGCGGACATTTTCTTGCTATTTCTGTGGAGAATTTTGTAAAAAATCTGCAGATTTATGCAGAATTATTTTGGGAGTATATTAACTAAAAACTTAATATATGAAATAAAAAAAAACAATACCTTTTAAACTTTTATTTAATGTTTACAATGCAAATACAATTAGATCCACTTATTTGGTAAACAAAGCAAGTCTATCATATATCACATATATATAAAAGACATAAAATATTACTTTACAAACTCTATTGTAAATAAATCATGTGAACATTTTCATATTAGTCAATAATATTACTGAAATTAATTTAAAAACAATAAATATAAATTTAATCACATTTACACAAGTAAATAAATGGACTCAATGATGGGCTAAAAATTTCAGCGCGCGCAGATTCCGTGTGGGCCTACTAATGGCACACTATTCATCAGCATATGTTTAAGAAATACTATGTATTTATACCAAAATGGCACCTAATTATGCAGAAATCACTTGTAAAGGGATTTAAACACACTTGTGAGGAAACATTGTGTGACTATAGCCAGCCTCTCATGGTAAAAAATTATGTTTTTAATTTTTTTTATAATCACACTCCTTAAAAACAGTCTGCAGAAACACTTTGATTCACATTCTCCCTTTGTACCTGTCATCAGAGGGGGAAAGCCCCGCTCATTAGTGATGATATCTCCATCATTAGCATAGGCAGTCCTGAGTGAGAAGCAGCCGTCCGCAATTATAGTTTTCACATCATACCTCTTTAAGATAATGTCAGTGCCTAAGAGGCATTATAAATGTGGAGCATTGTAGATGTCTTCTGAGCCACTTATTTAGCCATTTTCAGTTTATCACACAGATAACGTTAGTCCTGTTAATCTGCTGTAATGGTAAGGCATAGACGTGTGTAGCTTCACCCTATTTTGAAAACAGTGTTTGGAGCACAATCTCATTTAAATTTAAAGCTGGTCACCAAATTTAGATTAAGGCCTAAAATGGGCAGTTTCAAAGAGTCGGGTGAGTTATTTGTGGGGTGTTTTGAGCTGAGACTTTACACACCAACTGTAGGGATTTTACATCTTGCAAAAAGGGGCATATTAGGTCTCCTTTAAACAACGCATACAGTAGTTTGTGTTTCATTTTTAATCTTATTTGAAGTTGAGTGAATGATTTAAATATCCACTCTTCAAGGCTTTGTTACAAATGTGATGAATTTCATGCATTGGAAAGGCACTTAGGAGAGAGAATATCCTTTGCCTCGTTTTTTAAAGTGTCATCACAAACCAAAGTACTCAAAACAAATTCAAAGGGACCTTCAGAATTAAGGATTTTTGAAGGATACAAGTAATGGACACTTTTTGCTCCCATGATCCTATGTTTAATTTGTGATGTAATGCAAGATTTCACAGACTGCTGGGTGAACCCTCCAAAGGGATTATGGCATAGGGATGAGCCCTTCCATCTGGAACACAGGCTGAATGAATGAGTGATTTTGAACAAATCATTTAAGTGAATGGTTCAGTGACCCTGTCCCAATTGCCACCCTAAGTCACATGCTACTGATATATCTTGTATGCAGCTGTAAGTCTGTGTGTGATTACAGGTGTTCATGAATAGCATCATTTTTTATGGTTCCCGTGACTCATTAAAGACAGTTTGTTCCTTATATACTGTATAGCCTCTATGAAATTGTAATACTTTAAAAAATATTAATTTTCTTAAAAAATATAAAAAAGTGCTGCTTAATGAAGAGAAAAACTCCCCACATATTTTAAAAGATAATTGTTTTTCTATTCTAACAACTAATTTCTTTTGTCCTTGCCATGATGACAGTACATACTATTTTAGTTGATTAACTAGGCAAGTTAGGATAATTAGACAAGTTATTGGATAACAGTGTTTCGTTCCTGTAGACTATCGAATTCCAGCCAAACGAACAGAAGTAAGAAACACTTCCTTGAACACGTCCACGAGAATGCTTGTTGTACAGATCACCCATACAAACCACTGACCTAAACCATTCCCTAAACCTAACTAAAAGTTTTCAAAAGCAAACATAAGAGAAAAGTACAGTTTGCTATGATGACCACTTTATTTTGATGTTACATTGATAGTATCTGTTTTGTGGAAAAGACTCCACCCCGAGCATTCTGAATCACAAGTACAACAGTGTTCAAATTGAGCTATCGAGCAAACTGACCGCGCCAGTACAGTTGTCCAAATGTCCACATAGGTGAGGCAAATGTATTCAATTACAAATCATATATATATTTTTTGTGCTATTTATTTGGTGTTTTGCAAAAAACTGCACAAAAATTAATTCTTTTTTCGCTCACAATATGTCCTGTATATACCATTAGTGTTAAAGCAGTCAAATGTATGTTGAAATATGTATTTGTGGCTTTACAAAAATGTAGGTGCCTGTGTTACTCTTAGGTCATGTGTGTAGCGTACCAAAACAATTCAACCCCAGCAGCATTCAAAGGTGTTTACAACTTTGGGTAAAATGCAGTGCTCATCAATGTCACCAATATTCATTGATTCATTCATTAATTTTCCTTCAGCTTAGTCTCTTTATTCATCAATGGTCGCCACAGCAGAATAAACCGCCCACTTATCAGCACGTTTTACATGCCCTTTACCAATATATTTCCCCTTTATTGTGTTTAGAAACAAACTGTCAGTGCAATCAGGTAGTAAAACTACCATAGCTATTCAAGACCTTCCCTCTTATTTCATCATATCAGTATTGCAGGACTGCTAAGTGCAATGTTCATACTGTATACTATTGGATGAGCTACATGCTGTATTCTTATATACATGACCATTTTTGCAATACTTTAAATATATGTACATACATGACATCTATTTTTATATATTTCAAATCTAAACATGAACTTGTATTTTAAATATGTGATTTGCATATATTGCCATATATCAGATGTCTGTTATTGAGCAATCAGCTAATTTAGCCCAGTTCTTGGGGTTGTGGCCGGTATACAGTCTGTTCACACAGGCTCTAATTTTGTTTTACATTCTTCCTCCAAGCCACACATATGAAAAAGCGTTCTATGTCCTGCACCATTCACACCCAAATGAATTAAATCTAAGGTGGCGTAAATTAAATCCAAACCCTACTGGTACTGCTTCTACCAAAACAAATAACTTTATATAACCCAAACAAGCACATTATTTTACACAGAACACATTTTAAAATGTTTGTAATAATTGTCTTACCAATGATGCATGAGGAAATTCCTGATTTGCAGTAACTAACAAAACAAACTAAATTGCTTCTTTAGCGCCATATCTGGCCCACATTTGTTTTATTTTAATCGAGCATGGGCATCTGCGCAACAGTTACATGCACCCTTGTTTATAATTGAGTGGAAAAGCAAGCAAATGAAAAGGATGTGGATGGCAAATGCGATTCTGATTCTCACTAGACCTGGTGACTAATTTGGTCCCTCTTGCTCCTTTTTATTTATTTACTTATGTATTATTATACTTCATATGCCTGCCCTATACAAATTAGATTTTCAATATTAAATAGACTAATAATCCAGTAGGAGGATTATTAATTATAAATAATCTTAAGGCAGTGCGAGCTGCCTTTCACCACTCAGTCTCTGAATCTAGTCATCCAAAACACTTTAATTCACTGATGTTTATTCACAGTAACAAATCAATATTTATTACTCTCTAGCGCCGGGTCTGCATTGAATGTTCTTTTAGTTAATGGACTTACAATACCAGCCTATTCCCGAATTGCATTTCAAGGGTGCAAAAAATGTTGTTTGTAATATTTCCATTGAACGCTTTTGAGCAGTCTGATCAAATACAGTTTAAAAACAGCAAAGTATAGTGGCTAAAAGAGAGCTCAAATGTGCTTTAAGTTAAGAAAACATATGCAAATAGAAAAACACAAACACACTTCATCAATTTGACAACACATACTGTATGCGCATGCAAAACTTTAAAACACGTGCAAATACAGAAACATGCTGCAAATAGCCTAGACCACAGTAAAAATGTGTCGGGACCCCAAAACTTGACAAACCTGGCAGCTCCCTGAGTCATTGGTGTTGTCAAACACCTACTATTTTGCTTGCGTTGTGAGAAAATGTGTGTGTGTGTGTGTGTGTGTGTGTGTGTGTGTGTGTTTTCACATATGCATGTGTTTTTTTAACTTGCAGTGCATTTGAGCTCTCCCGGCCACCATAGGAAAGGGTCAGAAGAGGATAAGATCAAATCAGACTATGTTTAGACTGTCTTTAGACTATGTTTACTGTATTAGTAGCATTTACTGGTCAAGTACAGATGAAAACACATTTTAAAAAGCAGACATTAAAGGGAGGGTGACACGGTGGCGCAGTGGGTAGCACAATCACCTCACAGCAAGAAGGTCGCTGGTTCGAGCCTCGGCTGGGTCAGTTGCCATTTCTGTGTGTAGTTTGCATGTTCTCCCCGTGTTCGCGTGGGTTTCTTCCGGGTGCTCCGGTTTCTCCCACAAGTCCTAAGACATGCGCTATAGGTGAATTGGGTAAGCTAAATTGTCCATAGTGAATGAGTGTGTATGGATGTTTCCTAGTGATGGGTTGCGGCTGGAAGGGCATCCGCTGCGTAAAACATATTCCGAGTAAGTTGATGGTTCATTCCGCTGTGGCGACCCCAGATAAATAAAGCCGAAAAGAAAATGAATGAATGTAAAAGAGAACTAAGTGTATTTGTACTATATATCAGCACAATTCAGTCAATCAAATGTAAGAACCAGACCTAACTCTTCTTCTAGAGTAATGTGTTTGGATTGTCACCAGCATGAGATGCCTCTTACAAACTCAACTAGATATAACCAACAAACCATAACCATAACCATAACTCACCCTTGACCAGCATGTACATTCACATTGCTCTAAGCTGACTTTTTTTCAGCAGGGATCAGGCTGCATCATATGATGGATATTACATGTGGCTTGTTTGCATTGCAGGGTATGACTTCCATATGTTGTACCTCACATGTCATATGCATGCGTGTGTGCCTGGTTTAAAATGTTTCGCTGACATTTTTATGGCTAGACTTTAAATGGGTCTTTATAAGCAAATTAGACGTGTATCTTATCCCACCTAACTCTCTAAAGGAGCGTCTGAAAAGTTGTTGTTTTGTCACGCCGTCTGATAATGAGGCACATCAGTATCAGCCTCTTTGTTTAAACTAATCATTCTCATGTCAATGACGCCTCGGTGGATTCACTTAAGTAGAAAATATTACTATAGTTGTTTGAATCCAGGACCAATGTTAGTATGACTGATATAAAGGCTGTCTGGATAAATCGATGGAGTTCTCCATGTTGCATCTGGAGTGCAGTGAGAACATTAGAGAACATAATGGCCTGGTTGGAAGTGTCTTCTTGCTTCCCTGCTGAAGTGTTGAACTGCGCCTCAGGATTTATGAGTGCTCCTGGACTCTGGTGACCCAGAGACAGGGATTTAGAAGAAACAGAAAGGAGGAATGGTGGGGGCTGGAGAGTTTGGGAAGACTCAGTCCGCTTGCAACACATTTATGATGCTCCAGAGAGTGGCCGGTGAATGGTACAGAGAGAGTGTGAGAGAAAGGGAGACTACAAGGGAAGCAGTATCAGGAAGAAGAAAACCTAGAGGGGGGAAGCAAAGGAACCAAAGGGGAGAGGAGGCAAAAGAGGGACAGCGAGAGAAGGAGAGAATAGATGACTTCAGGGACTGAAAGTGTGAGCAGATGAAATATGTATCAAAATACTTCACACTTTTTAAGCCAGAGGGGGATTTGATATTTCCTCCTCCCACTTTCCCATGAGCCTCCCAGACGACTTGCCTCACAACTGACCAGTCCCCTAAGAAACATTTTAAAAAATTATTACACTCTGGCCTGTGCTCTCACTTACACCACTGCAGCTTCAGTTCCTGTAAAATGGCTGACATCTGACAAGTGATGCACTCTAGCTTCATTCATTCATTTTCATTTCGGCTTAGTCCCTTTATTAATCTGGGGTCGCCACAGCAGAATGAACCGCCAACTTATCCAGCATATTTTTTACGCAGCGGATGCCCTTCCAGCTGCAACCCATCACTTGGAAACATCCACACACTCTCATTCACACACATACACTACGGACAATTTAGCTTACCCAATTCACCTATACGCATGTCTTTGGACTTGTGGGGGAAACCGGAGCACCCGGAGGAAACCCACGCCAACACGGGGAGAACATGCAAACTCCACACAGAAACGGCAACTTACCCAGCCGAGGCTCGAACCAGCAACCTTCTTGCTGTGAGGCGAACGTGCTACCCACTGCGCCACCGTGAGGCCCTGCACTCTACCTTATTTTGTGATAATGACATTAGATTAAACTATCTAATATTGCGCTGGGCCAGACAGAATCTGGGTCAGACTTTTTAAATGTATTAATTTGTTTATTTTTTGCTATGTCTGAGTGCACGCTTTATCTGGCATTATACAAGTTTAACTAATTTTCCAAGTTACAAAAATGTCAAATTATTTAATGCTTTAAGAGACTTACTGACCTTCAGTTTATGTTTAGGCTTTTTATTTATTTTTTTCTCCTGATTTATCAGATTATCAAAATATTTGATATTTTAAGATATTTACTTACATTGATATAGTCGCTCATGAGTCTAGTTTATTAAAATTATTTAATCTACCAAATTTTCAAGATTTTAATCAGATTTATTAAATGATCAGTCATGTATTTTATTTCTTTTCGACTTCAAACTATCAGCAAATTTCAAAGAATTTAGTCATTTTGTAAGAATTTAATGAGCAGAAATTTTAAAAGATGCAAAAGACCCTCAATTATATCTTTAAACTCATTTTAGTGTTAAACATTGGTTTATACAGTACACTGCTTCTAGAAACAACAACAACTGACACAAAAATACGATACATCATTTGGTTTGATTCAGTGACACAAAAATACAAGTCTAACTTATTTTAAGATATCTTTTCTCAGAGACTGTTCTTATCCAAAGTTGACAGACTTATTTGGTGTTTTATTCAATCCAACCTCTCTATATTGATTTAAAAATCCCTCTGATGTGTTTCATAACCAGTTAGTGTGAAATCTGTGCTCAGGTGAATCTCCAAATTGCTTGGTGCAGAGGAAGACATTTTATACAGCTTGTTTGTTTGAAAACAGCTGATTTGATTATTCATTATTTACTACATTTTATGCTTAAAATCTCTGGGACCCACAGGAAGAGGAAGAAATGAACGACAATTTTTGCTCAGGGCAAATGCTATTTTGCACGCTGTACTGAAATAAAGGCTTATGGATTAATGGAGTGATTTCAAGGGTATTGAAAATTTGCTGTTCTTGAGCGTTTAAACCCCGAATGTGTGAAAAATGTTGCTGCACATCACCACAGATGAAACGAAATTGCATTCAGGTTTGAACGCTTGACGTTTTGTTTATTTGATTTCATTTTGGCTGCATTTCAAAATGCTATTTTTTAAAAAAGATACAAAGTGTTCTTCCAAATGTCACAATACAGTCTTTGCTGCCTCGTAAGATTACAGGCCTGCAGGTGAGTGCTGTCAGAAGAAATCATTATTAAAATATGGGCTTCAAAGAATAATACTGCCTTGTATTCTCTGCTTTTGAAATGAAAATGAGCCTTCTGCTTTCAGTATGCTTTCTTTTTTTTGTAATGACAGGAACTTTGAATAGGGCCTTTAAATAAGATTTCATGCAAATTGCTTGAACGATAATGAATTCAAAGTAATGCGATTGTCCAGTCTAATCTAATAGGATGTGCTCTGTATTGTAAAATGGGTCTCGCTGTACTCTAGGGAGAGACCTTTTGGTCATTACTGCACAATGTTGTTGTTATCCTGCAGTCGGGAGCATTGAGAAATGGGACACAGACAAATGAGAAAACGTCTTAGGAAGTGTGTGTATCCCCTACATGGATTTTCTGTATTGTGTGCATATGTTTGCAATGGAAAGCCTCCATTTAGATGTGTGCGCACACAAGTGCATGTGTTTTGAGTCCACAAGAATAGCGAGCAGATGTGCAGTTATTACTCTGAGTTTTATGGCACACGGCTGATGCAGTTTTCTCCCATCAGCACCCTGTACTGGGAGCCATTACTTTAGCACTGTACATCTGATACGATCCCATATCAGTCACAGAGGATTTTATTATGAAGAAATGTTCGCTCCATTAAATCAGATTCTACAAAGAAAAAAACAACGAACGATGATGTGGCGACGTTACAGGCAATGTTTAAGGGAAGCCTCCTGAGATAAAGAGATTAAAGTCCCATATGGACATATGGAGGCCTTGATTTCTTCTTTTCCATGCGGATTAGTGTTTTGAAACTTTGTTTTTGTGGAGCACAACACTGCATTGCGGCTGCTTTTGTTTGTTAGGTTCCTTTGAGGCTATTCTCCCCCCCATCCAAATCCTGTTTAATATGGATTATGCATGTCGTCTGCACTGGGATTACTGGGGATGAGTTCCATAACAAAATAGAAGCAAAACAGGATATTTTTGTCCCCTGCATTATAGGCACCGCATGAAGTCTGTGTCAGTTGAATAGCTGATTTGTGATATTAAAAAACCTCTCTGTCTGACTGGACTAGTGCTAGTAGATCTGACAGCAAAACAGAGCGCTGCATAATTTTTTTTAACAATGCACTTTCTACCCTTTTGAGGGCCTGCGGCAGAAATTCAGCTGACTGGGTAATTTTGCGTACTCATTTGAGAGATCCACTATGACAAAGTACCAGATTAGCACTTGTGTTTTTCTACATCTCTTAGAGGATTATCTCATCACAGCAAATTAACTGGAATGTTTTCATTCAGGTTTTGAATTATTTATGTTCCCAAGACAGTTCCCATAGCAACATCTTGTTGTATTACTCCAGTGAATCATTAATCACCAACTCGGGCTCATTGGAAAAACCGTGCCTGTGGCGACATTTCTCCAAAATGATAACACTTTGCTTTATATGTGCATCTCAAGACACTTTTAAATTTAAGTGTCCAGTAAATGGCTCTAAAAGTTTGTTCAGTTAATCGTAAACAGATGAACATGAATCTGCCAATGTTATATTATGTTAAGGGTGGCCCACACTAAAAGATTTAAAAACATGAGAGACCATAAACATGATGATAAAGCATCATAGAATTAATAGTATTGTTGCTATAGTGCATGAAGTTCTGTGTTGTGACAATACAGCACACCATATACACAATTCACATAAAATAACAGAGATGGTCTGAATTGGGGATATTACTGGCGCTCTACAACTGGAAAAAGGTGAAACAGCCGACATGAATCATATGTGCCTTTCATAACCACATCACAGCTCTGACATCCATCGATTTCCTGTCAGAGTTGTGCGACAGTCAGTCTAGGGTAGGATTCTTGCTGTTAATAAAACAACAACTATAACTCCTATAATATAAACTCCTAATGTGGTGCTTATTAATAGTTATCAAGATAGTAGTTGGATTTAGGTATTGAGCAGGATCAGGGATGCAAAGGTAATTCTTAAGCAAAGAACAAAAATAAATATGAGCGGCAGCTGTGGTTGGTGAGTTGGAATGGTTAGAGAGTTGAACCTGTTGCAGGTTCAAGTCCCAGCACCGGCAGGCATTGTAGGTGGTGAGAGTGAATAACCAGCGCTTTCACCACCCTGGTCCATTGTCCCCCAATGTGTGTGGGCACAGTGTGTTTGTGTGTTCACTGCTGTGTGTGTGCACTTCGATGGGTTAAATGTTGCCTCCTTACCTTATTGGATCATGTTCAGTCTCTTGTACAAGTTGTTGGCTGCAGTTCACTTAATGGGCACTGGTGTTCCTAATAACAAGAATTTACAAATTACTCAGTCACCAATTGTAAATGCTCTGTATTGCATTTGACTAGAGGCAACGTGTGGTAAAATCAAATAATCCATGCCTTTTTAGACATTAACCATTTTAGACTACACATAAGAGCCATTGTAACCATATTGGCTAGAGACCTCGAGTCTCATTCACCTCCATTGATTTTTAACCATAAAAACAGCCCATTGTCTTGATTGATGTTGCAAACTAATTATTTAGATTTTTAGGTACTGTACAGTCATAAACCTACTTGTTTGTAGAGCAAGTAGTTTGACAATTTACTGCTGTGTGTTATTCTTAGAC
Organism: Danio choprae; assembly: GCA_903798125.1. Lineage (NCBI taxonomy): Eukaryota > Metazoa > Chordata > Actinopteri > Cypriniformes > Danionidae > Danio > Danio choprae. Next base: position 10,594,881 of record CAIGQW010054073.1, on the reverse strand, counting down.
ACTTCAACTATTGGCAAATTAATCAGATGTCCTACAACAACTGCAGAATAGAGCTTACCTTTACATTGCAGGATTAAAAAAATGTATGCCATCTGTGAGAGTGCAGTGATGTAATGGAAAATGTCAAGTAAGTTTACAATATCCCAATCACTATCTATGGAACTGGTTATTTACTGTGTTTCCATTAATTTTGCATAAAGCATGCAAATATATGTCTTTATAACCATAATTTGTGCATAACTGTTTTAGTAAGTTTTTGGAGTTTGCAGATTTTTTTTTTCCAGTGAGCTTTGCGACACTCAGCTGATGCTACTTACATGATTTGTGGTATTTTTGTTGACAGTATGACAGTAACCACAGAAGAATACAAGCGACCTCAGTGTTATATTATTGAGTCATTCGAACCAAGATGACAGCGTCATGTTCCTAGATGAATCTCGGTTCTGTGCCAGACATCCATGTCGACAGCAATCAACTCTTTCGGTACGGCCTCGACTCTTTATCCAGACTTTTGCGAATGATTGCCGACCTCGCTCACAGCCAAGCAGGAGATATATTCCCTCTGTGGGCATATCGGTGTATGTGTGTGAGCTTGTTTGCGTGTGTGGGTGTTGCTGACAGCCGGAGAGATGGCTGTTCTGATAGTGCTGATGAGGCACACATCGGCGCTTAATCAAAAGCAGAGGCACTGGAATCACACTCCGGAGATGGGAGTCATAAATTTACAGTGAAATGTAGAGTGCAGCTTACAGTGCAACTCACGGCACTGAAAGCACAGCCAAGGGCTCTTTATGACACCATTCGGAGTGCATTGTGCTCTTGAGTGGGGAGTGCACTTACCACTTAACTGATGAAATTAATAACCAACAATAACATTATCTCAAAATAATGTACTGTATATCAGCAGACACTAAAAGTCACATGTTTTATATCTTGTTGGCAAGCAACTGTTTACAAATACAGAAGCTTAAAGTAAGTGCAATATTCAGAGCTTTAAAATCGTGGTTCAAGATTTTCAACACCCCGCAAGATATTTTACATAATAATGCAAATGATCCACACACTGGTTTCATAAACAGACATCTGCACTCCGTGTGAGCAAGCGCCATCACATTCCTGAATTCCAAGGCTAAAATTCATTTAAATCATCCAAATAACGTTTAATGTGACCCAGAACCAGGATCATGTTGTCAAAGGCTGCTAAAGAGATTGAAGTAGGCTTTGAAGCGCTATTGACAGCCATGAACCACGACTGTGATTGACAATCGAGATGACTCTCATTAAAAAGAGCTTGATGTCTGCTGAAAAAAAAAATCAATATTTAATCAAGGATTCTATCCACAGACTCGTATCTGATGTGTCTTAAAAGAAGCTCAGTCAATCAGTCATTTAATGTTTAATAATAAACAATTAACCGTTTAATTATTTTTTTTTAGCTGGTAAATATACCATGCCCTATTTTTATTGCTCAGAGTTTTAAAACTGCATTATAAAGGCACGCTGAAAGGATATGTGCTATATGAATGAATGTGTGAAGTGTGAGAGTTATGTCAGCTGATGGAAAAGGGAGTTTGGACTAACCTTGAAAGCATTGATCCATGGGGCAATTTATTTTACAACCAACAAACAAGGCTGCAAATCAATTTTCAAACCAAATGATATGAAGATGAGTATCGATCGGTAGTGGTGTTGGCAGACACAAAGCACTGTATGAGGCAGCACAGTGTGTGTGTGTGCGTGTGTGTGTGTGTGCGTGTGTGCGTGTGTGTGTGTTTCCATAGAAATGGAAAAGCTGATGGATATGGGAAGCTGGAGTGAGTTTTTTGCTCTGAACTTGAAAAATAAACCCAGGTGCCCGTTATCATTACGTCTTTGCCAGTAGTACATTGACATTTCATGGTTATTTCATGATGTCATGAACATATTTGAATGTTATGGAATAATTTAGTCAAGTTTGATGTTTTTAATGAAAAATGTTGAGTGGAATAAACAATTTCAAGATTATGTCATGTAAAATATTTTATAGTTTTTTTCCCCTCCTCTTTTTATTTCTTTTCTTTTTTTATGACATCTGTTCAACATTTATTGACTAATTTACACCACACCATACACTTTTATGCCAATAAAGGCTTTAAAGGAAATTCCAAACTAAATGAATATTTAAGCATATCTGTCAATCTTGGTGTTGTAATTTGTGTTGTTATAGTTACTCCTGTTATTTAATTTGCTAAGAGCCTCCATCAGTATATATAACCTTTGTGTTTCTGTCTGCATTTGTCAGTTTTGTTGTTAAAGGCATTCTCATGGATATGTATGTGTCTCTGTCACATTTTTCGTTTTTGTCATTGTGGGTTGTGGAATAAACCATGTGGATCCTCTTATTGCCTCTTGCCATGTAACAATTTCTGTATAAACTGACACTTGCCCATATGATTAAAAACAACATTTTAAGTGATGAGTAAAGTATTACATATGAGCAATATATGAGTGACTGCAGCTATACTCTCTAATATAAACACACAAAAATAAGTGCTACGTTTACATTAATAGGTGCCATTTTAAGTGCTAGGTAGCACCTATAGCTTTAAAGATGGTGCTACTGTATGTATCTTTACCACCTCAAATAACAACCAACATTGGTGCGATAGCACTTAAATTGGTTCCCCTATGATTACAATCCAAGGAATCACTTAGTGGTGCTAAATAGTAACTAAAAAAAACTATCAAATAAATGCTAAGAACCCATTTGTGTCAGTGTGTAGTTAACTTTAAAAAACAAAAAAATCCAATAAAATAACTAAGAGCTGTGTCATGTCATTTATGTCAAATATTAATATTTAAATAATTTAATCAGAACATAAAATTCTAGCTATTATCAAACCATTAACTCTGACTATTACCTCAATAAACTGCTAATTTGATGCTTATTAATAGCTAATAAAGATTAGGTATTAGGTAGGTTTAAGGATAAAATCATGTGGAATATGTACTTTTTAAGAATTAATAAAGGGCCAATATCTTAAAAATAAGCAGGCAATAAGCAACAAGTTAATAGTGAGAACTGGCACTTAAATGTGTCATCAATAAACCGGGAAAACTGTATATAAAAAACTACCAAAACTACAAAATAAAACAAATTATTATACAGCAGGGTTGAAATATTATATCCATAATTTTTAAACCACTTGTGTCCAAAATTTTATAAATGGTTTCATGCATGTAGCCTTGTTAATAGTGTAGGCAAATGAATAATGTGTGAATAATGTGTGCATAGACAAAATTAAAGACAAAGACAAAATTATTAAATTGTTAAGATATTAAAATTAATTATATTAAAAATAATTAAACAATTTCAATGCCTTATTCCCTTCACAGTAAAATCCCCAGTGTACAGAGTATTTGGTCCCACACTACAGAGTTACAGCAGTCAAAGAAAAGAAACAAAACAACAACAACTGAATAACAAAACTCAAGTCAAAGATCCCCCCAAAAAGTAAAAACTGTTCTCCACAATAGTAACGTCTAACAAAATTAGTATTTTCAGTAAATTTCACTAAGGACTTTTGTAGACATCTGACAGAAAACGGATAGTAATAAGTGAAGCTGCTGATGCTGTTTGTGGAGTGTTTTAATGATCCTGATGAGCTGAGATTTTGAGAGATTTAAGTTTTCAGTTGAGTTTATCTAAGGCCCACACGAAAAACAAAAAAGTTTTTCCTCCATTTTCTAAAAACACAGACCCTGGCATTTTTTTAAATCTTCACCCATTAAGAATTTTTAAAATTATGGCTTTCAGAGACATTTTTGTGTGGACAATCAAATCGCATAGAAAATGCTGCAATTTTGAAAATACCTATGTTTGTGTGGACAGCAGGGTCTATGGTTGTGACTGAAGTCAGTTGTAGTTTTGTGTTTTTATTCAGTGATTCTGCTTTTTAACAGCAGGAGTTCATCATTAATGTTCAGTAAGCACTTTAACTTGTTCCAGTGTTATTTTAACTGTTGTTAAAATAATGCATAATATGCATTTGTATTACAAGAATTTTTGCAACAGAAAGTTGTTTGCAAGTTGTTTGTTCAAAAGACGTGATAAGAACGGTTCTAAGAAGAAATGTTCTGAATAACGGATACACACCAATTTTCTTTTCTGCTGATCTTCTGCAGCCCCCTAATGCTGTAACTCTACACCCCACTTTGAAAACCACAATTTGATATAATTTTAGACAGACTGTTATTCAGCTAGACTCCAGGTATGGTGGTTTTCCACATGCACACAGAGATAGACCATCTGACACTCGATCCATCTCCCCCATGATGCTCTGGATTTTATCAGGAACACTGCAGCAGATGGGCTGCGAACAAGAACTGAGTGATACGTGTTAAATCGCATACGCACACATTTCATGAATATTGCGTGCTTTCACTCATCAGAGACCACTGGCTTCTTTGAAATAAGTCTTCAGCTTTGGCAGTGGTGTAGATAGTCATCCAGACTTCATGGCAAACCTAGTGAAAGCCTCCTCTGGGGAGCAGCAGCTCCAGACTCTGAAGGAAAAACTTTGCACTCAGATACTCCCACTGCACATCTGCCCCCAAAGCCCCGGAAAATCAACGGTGCTAAAGCTAGCTTATGAGCTCCATTTCACAACCACAACTGACATTGACACAGTGTTGGAAGGCTGACATCATTATGTTTTACGTTTATTTTTAGCAAGCGTGGAAAGTGTGTTGCACTTTGCCTTGAAATATTCCAAAAATGACATTTCGCAAGGTTGACCGCATAATGAGTGATAAGATTTATTGGCAAATACCACCTGTGTGAGTTATTTCTCTACCAAAATATTTTAATAAAGGTTTTTAGTACTAAAATTACAGGGACATTGAAATAAAACTGTTTATGTAAAAAAAAAAGTTTTAGTTGTTCTCAGTTGTTCTCAGGGATACATCTGCAGCTGGAAGTAACAGGAATTATTTATATTATTAACTAAATTACCCATTATATTGCATTTTTATTAATGAGTACTTCTACACCAACCCTCACAGTAACATAAAAATAGTAATTATTGTTGTATCGTGTCACAACAAGTATATATTGAGATGTGTATCTCTTCTACACTTTACTATTGTTCCCCTCCTTTTATTAATACTGTGTCAGACCTTCACCAGCACCACCAATTACGTTCACCTGACTTCTGATTCCCATCATCTGTGCACTCCCTAATCAGCTCTACTAGAAAAGACACTCACCGCCAATGCATCGAAGTCTGGTCTATCATAAAACTTTAATTTCACTCGATCCTCACTAGTCCTGTGATGTATCCAAAAACACCCCATACCCTCATTCCCTAAATTAGTCTACTAACATACTGGGAGTGAATTAAAACAAGTGAGTGAATTCAAACACCAGAAGGGAAGCCATATTGTTTGTGTTTTGCTGGTTGATAAATCCCTCACAGATTAGATTTTCTTCACTTTTTTGTCAGACCCAGTTATATAAAACTTTGTGGGCTGTCTGAAACAAAGTATTTTTTTTTTTATTTCTGTCATGTATACAAATGTTAGTTTAATTAAATAGTATTTAATTTTGGTAAGGGCGACACGGTGGCTCAGTGGTTAGCACGGTCGCCTCACACATTTTAGAGAAGAAATATCAGAATTGTGAGATGTGAACTTAATTCTAGGAAAAAGCACTGAATTGGTAAACGTAAACTAAGAAATCTGAGAGCGAGAGACACTACAATTATTAATACAACAAAATTAACATCAGGAGATGAATGTATGAATAAAAATCTAACAATCAAACAGTATACATTCTAGCATATATCAGTGGGACACTTATCATTATCTAATCATTATCACTTAAAATTACACAAATGCATTTATTTATTCCCCTATATTATTAAAACATTATTAATGCTAAATTCATTCATTTATTTTCATTTCGGCTTAGTCCCTTTATTAATCTGGGGTCACCACAGCGGAATGAACCGCCAACTTATCCAGCATATATTTTTTATGCAGCGGATGCCCTTCCAGCTGCAACCCATCACTGGGAAACATCCATACACACTCATTCACACACATAGGGACAATTTAGCTTACCCAATTCACCTATACCGCATGTCTTTGGACTTGTGGGGGAAACCGGAGCACCCGGAGGAAACCCACGCCAACACAGGGAGAACATGCAAACTCCACACAGAAATGCCAACTGACCCAGCCAAGGCTCGAACCAGCGACCTTCTTGTTGTGAGGCGATCATGCTACCCACTGCGCCACTGTGAGGCATATTAATGCTAAATATACTATTAAAACATTATATTTTCAATCTCAATAAAATAAAAAAATAAAAAAATCAGGATAAAGCCTCAAAATTGATAGAAAATTTCAGAATTAAAAGATGTAAAGTTGATTCACGAATTATGAGTAGAGTACATACATTTGTAATGCATGAACATATATCTTTTTATTTAATGGCAACCAAGCTTCCATACAAAACACATAACTTACATTTAACCATTTGTCTGTCCAGCCTAATTTAAATTTTTGCTTTGGTGACTGTAGCATCATCTATCTCCTCAGAGCCTGGATGGCTGTCAAAATATTGACGTTGTGTAGCAAACAAATCATAGTTCACAAGTGTGACATATCCAGACGGTGATGAGAAAAGGGATCAAATTTATCTTGGCTCATCATCAATCATTCTAAACTGCTGCCGCCGTCAGACACTTTATGATTAATGATTCTTTGATTCTGCTCTTTATTTCTCTTTCCTGTATGTTAATGATGTGGTTTACTGTTCCCCTCCTATTCAAAGACTTTCTTCTTGACATCCATCCAAGTTGACCTGATTTCTTTCATCCTGAACTCAAAATGCCGGTTAAACGGGCTAATGTTGGCACTCCAGACTAGTTGAAGATTTCTGCTTTGCCTTGGTTGACCTACATCGATCGTAGCCAAATGATTTATTTTGTACTAGTCAACACACTTATTGTTCATCGGAATATATTAACTTCCTATTCTTCTTCTTAAAAAACATATTTAAGCAAACAATCAATAACACAGATGTCATATGCAAGTTTTTAATTTCTGGATTAAAATAATATTTGGAATTTAAATAAATAAATAAACAAACAACTAAACAAAAGACAAACTAAATACTTACATACTTTATAAACTCTCCTGGTATTATAATGCAGAAATATCTCATTAAAGTAATAACAAAATACAATAAAAGACCTTATTATATTTTGAAAAAGTTAACAAAACTATATTTATAAGCAACTTTTTCCACCAAATCAAAGCCATGGGGTACATGAAAACATGAAAAGAAAAGGAAATATAAAACAATATTGAAAATCCCAGCAGACCCTCAAAATTGCATGTTAAATTCAACAGTTTTTCTAAAATATCAGATAATTGTAGCCTTTTATGGCCAAGTTTAGTTGAAAAATGTAAGAAAGGTTTTAGGATGTGGGAAACATTTTGTATTACTATAGAAAATATTTAAATGTTTAGCAAAACTACATGAAACAAGTGTGCATATAAAGGTTACATTTCCACTTATAACTGTTTAAAATGATATTGTAGAAATATTTTTCCTTTATACGTGTGTGAACATTCTTTTTGGTCTGTGACCCTTAAGTAATCCCCTAATGATGAAGCATTATCACACTGTATAAAGGTTACTAAGAACAGACCTGATGAATGAGGATCTCACAAAACCTTGATTAATGTGTTTTTACTATGGGAAGAGGTCAGTAGCATATGTCAGTACTAACACTAAGTCAAAAGGTGTTTGCTAGTCCGATTTATGGAGATTTATATGAAGAGGACATATGAAAACAACGCTTGCCCTGAAACTTGGAAGACTGTAAGATGCTTCTCCAGGGTGTGGTTTCTATTTGAAATCCTCAGAAAACAACAGCCTGACGGTGATGATAGTACTGGGATTACTCAGAATCAACATTAAAATGAAAACAAGTCAAAGCTGCTGCCAAAGTTAGCCTCACAACAAATAACAGAGCCGCTTCAACAGAGGAAGACATCAAAGCAAATACGGTACACCTGATAGAATTGATGACATCTGTGAGGTGTTTGGATGGTGAAGGGCACCTGGTCCTCGCCACACCTGTACGATTGTTTACAGAATCGCTAAACCTGTGAGACAGATATTTGAGGTGATGAAAACATAATGCTAGCACATCAACATGTGCCAGTCATCCCTCAAATCTGGCATTTTGTGTATACTGTCCCAGTTAGCATTGCTGAAGGCAAAAATGTGGTCGAAATGAAAACCAAGAATTCACAGCTACTTCTCAAGAGAGAGTATAAGCCACCTTAAGGGAACGAATCCAGCAAGGCTTAAAACTTATCAAAGTAGAGCGGCGGAGGGGGAGATATAAATAAGACAATGTAGCGTCAACATTACAGCATCATCGAGGAAATGTATTCATTTCGCTTTAACTGTAAATTACTGGCTTCAAAGCCTCATGGTGTTGTGATGTAATTTTGAGTGAAATCACATTTGGCCTGTTAATCCCTTTAGACAGCATGTCACTACTTTTCTGAAATGAAGTTTTCTTTATGCTTCAGAAAAAAAGATATATAAATAAATAAATAAAAATACACCTGACAAGTTTCACACCTTAAGCAAAGCACACTGACAATTAGAGAGCATAAATGTAAGACTAACAAAGAGTCCATTGAGTTTAGTAGACCTCGATGGCAGTTTTCTTTGGATCATTTCACATATGTTTTTAAGAAACTATTAAACTGTCAGTACAAGCTGTACAGTGCAGAGATCCTCTGATCACCTTTGGCTCTCTCACTACTACAGTAACTGCTCTGCTTTTCGTCAGAGAGATGGATGACTTCCAGTATCTATATAATTAAAAATAAATCATTATAAATACACTTTATTTTAATGTACAATTCACGCTATTAACAAACCATTACCCCAACATTTAAAGTGATATATTGTCTGGGTTGGTGTTGTACATATGCTACAAAGACCTTGTAATAAAGTGACAGTACATTTTCTTTTATTTTACAGACTTATTTCACTGTGTATTATTTCTTATACAATATATATTTTGCCTCACAGTGGCGCAGTGGGTAGCACGTTCGCCTCACAGCAAGAAGGTCGCTGGTCGCTGGTTCGAGCCTCGCCAGTTGGCGTTTCTGTGTGGAGTTTGCATGTTCTCCCTGTGTTGGCGTGGGTTTCCTCCGGGTGCTCCGGTTTCCCCCACAAGCCCAAAGACATGCGGTACAGGTGAATTGGGTAAGCTAAATTGTCCGTAGTGTATGAGTGTGAATGGGTGTGTATGGATGTTTCCCAGAGATGGGTTGCAGCTGGAAGGGCATCCGCTGCGTAAAACATATGCTGGATAAGTTGGCGGTTCATTCCGCTGTGGCGACCCCAGATTAATAAAGGGACTAAGCCGAAATGAAAATGAATGAATGAATATATATTTTCAAACTACTAAAATACCAATAAAAGTCACTTTGTTAAACTGTAGAGTTGAATTTTCACCATCAAAAATCAACAAAGCAGAGTTCAAGGTCCCATAATGCAATTCACAACCATAAATAAACGGAACACATACTATAGTTAATATTTTTACAGTGTAGGTAATAGGCAGTAAATGGTGTGAATTGTTACCTAAAGTGTTACCATATATTCCACCAAAAAGACTGCTCATCCTCAAAAAAGTAATTCAGGCTAATGCAGATAATCTCCATTAGGCAATAATTTCATCAATGCAACTGAATTTGTTCAGCAGTTTAGCACTGAAAAGGGTAAGCATGTTTATCTGCATACAGTGTCTTGGCATTTAAGAGAATTTTTTACTCAATGCAGTGACCCAAAGTTCACTTTAGGAAGCCTTATGTTCATCATCAAACTAGGGAACGACTGAACCCAGTGTGTAAAATGTCAGTAAAAGGTGGAGGTGAAGTGTCATGGTTTGTGGTTGTTTTCTGTTTTTAATTAAAAAAAAAATGTATAGTCATCATTACACTTGTTGTTTACAACATGCATTTAGCATATATTAGAAATATTTTCAGGTCAGTAAAAAAATGTATAATTTTGCTGAATGAGGTGTTTCATTACTGCACGCTGAACCCAAAGCCAGTCTGATGACAAAAAACAGATGCCACCATTTCAGTGGAGTGTGATTGCTTCCCTAGGCCACATTTTTCTCATAGTAAAAGAAATAATAGAGATTGTCACTGCCTGCTGTGTAAATGGCCGCCGTTTTCTCCAGACTGCAGTGCTGAGATTGTGGAGTGGGATCAAACCACTTGTTTTCAAAGGGATGTGAAGGAAATGACTCTTCAAGTTAAGTGCTTGGTTTTGGTTGATGCTGGACGCGTTCAGAACACGGGGCCACATCGACCTTCAGGCACGTGCTATGTTTCTAGAGCATTACTAGGCTGTGGGGGACTGACACTCACAGGACACACACACACACACACACACACACACACACACACACACACACATAGCTCAAGGCCACGTCTTTTGTGTTGAGTCTAAACAATATTGTGGATTGAAGGGGGAATGTGGATTTTGCTGTACACCACAATGATGTAATTCCTCAAGACCACACAAGAAGGTATAACTCAAACTAAATTCTATCTATCTATCTATCTATCTATCTATCTATCTATCTATCTATCTATCTATCTATCTATCTATCTATCTATCTATCTATCTATCTATTTTTGATAGAATATCTATTTAAAAATAGATTTAATCATTTAATATAGTTGCTGATTTTGTATTCATGCACATCTATACACTGAATTTCAGAAAAACGCACAATTTGGGTAAACATTCCCTGTTTGACACAAAAAAATGCAGATATTTTTAACATAAGAAAAATGCTATATTTCACCCAGAACCCAATGTGAATAGCTTATTTTACAAAAACTCATAAAGGGGGATTTATGCCATAATATCTTGCATTGTCCCAAAATATACTGCGTTCTGTAGGTAAAGTGTGTGGTTGGCCACCATCATGTGAGCCACCAGTGAACCAAATACTTTGATTCATATGTTAAATCGTCAGACTAGTGCTAGGTCATTAATCGAAGGTGATTTCAATGCGTATTTTGTTAGTAAAATTCTGTTGTTTGAAACATAGGAGAAACAGAATTAGACACAACACCCGTTCTAGTACATTTCCAGCATGTGCTTTCAGATGGAGCAGCATTTACTACACAGAGCCGTAGTTAACTGGTAAGTTATGCACAATCAGTTAAAAAACAAAGTAGATTTAATCAGATGATTATGAAATAGAGATTGTAGGTATGCGATAATGACAGCTGTTTGTGTAGCTTCTTAGTCAATTAAATGCAGCTACATCTGAAAGCATCTGAAAACCACATATAATAAAATGGTTTTACTCAAAACTCACTTCATAACTTCAGTTGAGTGTTTAAAATAAATCCTTTTGTGAACTCATTCCATAGTCATGTGTTTATTAGTCACCTTGAAATAATAAAAACAGTAAATCTTCCGTTTATTTAGCAACCGATAACTTCATGGATATTTTGAGTTTAAGAGAGTGCCCTCTGGCCTTCGAAGAAGCTTAATATCCATTTATGTTACACAAAAAAGGCACGCAACAACTTGTAGCATATATTCATTAATTAATTTTCTTTTCAGCTTAGTCCCTTTATTAATCTGGGGTCGCCACAATGGAGCTTATCCAGTATATGTTTCATATAAACATATGTATAAACTTTTATATAAACTTCCAGCCACAGCCCATTACTGGGAAACATTCATGCACACTTATTCAAACACATACACTACAGATAATTTAGCTTACCCAATTCACCTGTACCGCATGTCTTTGAAAGAAACCCGGAGGAAACACACGCGATCACGAGTAGAACATGCAAACTGACCCAGCCGAGGCTCGAACCAGCGATCTTCTTGCTGTGAGGCGATTGTGCTACCCACTGCGCCACCGCGTCGCCCATTTGTAGCATATAGTCATCATTAAATAAAAAGTATAAAAATGTAAACTTTAACCTGTTATTTATTGAACAGCTAAATAAAAGCACACTCAAAATGCTTTCAATGTTCAAAATGTCAGACATTATGACAAATAATAATAATTTTAAAAAAGCACTCGTGTGGTCCAAACTAGTCTTGCAAGGTTTATTTTATTCACTACTCAAGTTATCTGGAACATAACAATGGGTTAAAAAGGAAAATGCCAGTTGAAACCAAGGCTACGTTCACACTGCAGGTAAATGTGGCCCAAATCTGATTTTTTTGCCCACATGTGACCCTGTTTTTGTCATGACAGTGTGAACAACTGCATGGAATCTGATCTTTTTAATTCTGACCCAAAACTACATGCAGTCTAAACCAATTTTGAATAACAACTGTACGCTTTCATGAAAGATTACAGGTTTTCAATACATTTATACATATCCATTTCTTACAGGGATACGGTGGGATAATAATATCCACAGAACAAGAAATGAAAAACAACAAGAGATGAAGAGAAAGCAGGAGGGAGAGTTCAGTTCAAGCAGAATAAACAAGAAGCGACAAGTGATGACATGACGTCTAATAGAGAGAGAGAAAGGCTGCTCTTGTCACAACCTTATTTTTTTTTTTTTTGTTGAACTACATATAGAAGAACAATTGACTATGCTTGTTGAAATCTTTCCCTGTTGTATTCATAATTTACCTCAGACAAACTGTGACATTTGGTGACAGTTTCTCTCAATATTCAGAACAATATACAGAACATACAAGTGTATTTAGTTAAACATAACCAGCCAAAGTGTTCTGTGGCCTGATTATGTTTCTTAAGCCAGAGACACATCAAGCTGACATCAAAGAACTAGCGGTGATGGAAAAAAAAACTGACTAGTCCCGTCTGGGCTAAAAAGCTGCATGTGAACACATCAATGAAAGCTGACTGAAACAAGAACATACATTCTGTATGTACATTCAGAAAATGTATCTTTCCATACCTGTGGGTGGCAGTAGATTGTATGGTCTTTCAACAAAAGGAAATCAGAACTAGTGCTGCACATATCCAACAACAAATCTGCACTATTTTCACAGTACTTCTCACTCACCATAGAGGGATTTGCTCATGAAATTTGGTCCGGTAATCTGATAATCCATTTAATTTGCAAATATTGTTTTCAAAAATGCGACAAAACGACATCGGGCTTTTTTGTGTTCTTTCTGATGTTCATTCTGATTCGTAGCTAAACAGCAAATCAAGAAACAGTGCTCTCTTTCACGACTGACACTCCCTTCGACTTGAGCCTAACGAGAGGCAACTTGTGGAAAAAAACAAACTACAGTAACCTGACAGACACTCACAGACGGCCCAATGCTGCCCAATGGCTGGCCATTGGCTTGGTGTTTGTGTCCCAGTAACTCCTCGACCCTATGGTAATCATTCACATTTTTTATTTGTGTACTGTAATTTTGAGTGGTTGCAACTAGTTCACCAGATTCGACTTGGAATAAAACTAATGGTCATCTTAAATTTTCATCTGAGTACAAGAGATTATTACATTTTTCTTTTTCTTTGATGTTTGCAGGGACTATAAAAAGGCATTTGTTGTGGTTTTTGCACCACAGGAGAAGGACAGACTGACTCAAAAATATATTGTCTACATTACAAAGCTCATCAAGTAAACTGGCCAATCTGATATTGTATTTGTTGTTTAAATTAAATAAAGAAAAGAAAAAAGGTGTGAAACCACTTAAAGCAGAATGTTCCTGGTCAATGGAACACAAGCCAATATTGTGTCTAGCAATGACAAAGCCCCATACACAACAAATGGCTCTGTTTCCCACGAGAATCCTTTCAAGCCAGAAAGCCATTGCTTGTGCAATTTATTTTAATAGAACGAAATGATCATGCCACAGAAATATGTCCAGTGATTATATAGAAAACATCAGCCAACATGCGCTTGCCAAAAAATTACATCCAAAGCCTTTTTATTTATTCCAAAGTTGTCAAGCAGCATTTTGTTGGTACAAATTGTTTTACTGCTGTTTTTCCAGTTAACAGTTTGCTGTCTCAAATTATATTTCCCAAAAGTGACATCAGATGAAACTGAAAAATATGAGGAAATCTGGAAGTTATCTTCTCTTAAAACGCATTCTTCCCATAAAACATTTCAGATTCCTTTAAAGAGAACCACCCCACCTAATAAAAAACTCTGTTTACATTTGAAATGGGATTTCTAAGACCATCTTCACTCATGAGAAGATACCAAAGTCATTTTGTAAAGAGGACAGAACTGAATCAAAGCAGAAGTAATGAGCTTTTCACATAAAACACATTTTTGCATTTAGCGCAGCAGAATGGACAAAAAAAACAGTCACTTGGCCTTTTTATAAATGGGTCTCATGTCTTCAAGTGCATCTGGGAAACACATCACAGAGTTGGATATTCATTATTATGACACCCATTAAATCAGAAAACAAAGCAGCCTAAACAAAATGAAAAAAACAAGTGTCCAAATAAACTTTAAAAAAAAACTATTCAAAATGATGAACATTATCCAAACTAAAATTCACTTAAGTCAAAAAAGTAAAATTCAAGTCATTTTGGGGAATTTGCACATAAAAAATTGTCTCATTTACTCACTCACTCACTTTCTCTGTTTTATCAGGGTTTGCCACAGCGGAATGAACCGCCACCTATATATTTTTTTTTTTTTTTTCTGCAAACACAGACAGTTTTCATTTAAATTAATTGTTAATTTAAACTATATCAGCTAACAAACATTATAATGTTTGTTCTAGAATTTCCATGCAGCACCCCATTCATTGACAACCATTTAAGTATTAAAAACAATGTTTAGATTCTAGATTCTTGGTCAAACGTATGCTAATGTTTCACTGTTATCAAACATGAAATATACATTGTATATATTTTTTTCCTAAATGTAAATATGCCTAAATTTAATGACAAGTCAATGCAATTTAGCTTTTGTGGGAAAAAAAAATCTAAAAACACGTATACAATATTTAAATATTTATATAAAATATTAGATGTTTTAAAATTTGTAAAAACAGCATACAGTATATTTGACCACAATTTCAGATAACATGGGATCATGTATTTTCTTTGAAAACAAAGCACCTAAATGCAACATCATTATGCATCTTATAACATATGCATACTCATATGTGAAATTATGCAACATGCGGTGCAACCTACATTCTACATTCACAAGAAATGTTCAACATCTACATTCAAAAGAAAAACAATTGAAAAGCAAAAATTGACCTAGAACAAAAACTAAAATTTAAAATAAGTTAAAAATGCAGGGACAAATAAAGTCCTGAATAATGTTGACTCTAAAATCTCTGACTTGAGTTAAAGAACAAAGAAAAATCATGTGGAAAAGCACTGAGCAAAATCTTGTTAAATTAAAGAGAATAATTAAACATATTCAATTAGACAATCCAATTATTATAAAGAAAATCTAGGATGCCTATTGCTAATCCAATATAATCTAATAATGCATTTTATTACAGGATTAAGTGATGTTAATCTCATAAGCATATTACTGAAATTGATATCATTGTACCGAGGTTCAATTGGACCATATTGCGTTAACAATAAGGACATGTTACTACAAGATTAGGGAGTAAACCATTCGACCACTTCTAAGAGGCCTTTCTATGACACATTGTGAGGGCGCCTGTGAAGGAACTTTGTTAGATGTTCCTTTCTCTTTTATCTCCCTTAAGGCGTTCACTCATGTTTGACAAATTGTCTTTATTCAGTCATTACAAAAGTGTAAAATGTGGGCCTCAAGAAATGCACTGGGCTTTGTTCAGACAGAGTCGAGCGGAGGAAGACAAACTAAAACCAAACAAAATGAGGGAAGAAAGCAGCACTTACTTAAACACAGTTAATTAAACGGCAATTTATTTTCCTAAAATTTAAATACTGATTCTTTGAATGTTTGCATATACTCTGCTATCTCTTACAGGCAGGTGCAGGTGTGTGTTTCTCTGAGCCCCTTAATGATAAGATCGACCACCAAGCATGAAAAGGTAAGTTCAGGACCCTAACATGATATACAATGGTCTGATCCTCCTGGGTGGGCTGTGTGTGCTGGAGCGCGCCAACACGAGCCAGAGGGGTCGACCTGCTGAGACAAGAGCCTCAGGCTTTTGCTGATAGGAGACCCCCATGTGTTGAATGACAGTGGCAAGACCCTGTTGGGGAACTACGAATCATTATCTGCATATCTGCTCTTTTTGAAAGAGAATAGGGTGGATCACATTACTGACTTTGGTGTCGTTAAATATGTGAAGGACAAATTTATCATTATTTGGAGGATTACATCAGTGTGGCACTTTGTTCCTTTAAGAGATTTTGATACCATTTTAATGGTCACCTTTAGGTCATTTTCCAAACTGATGTTATGTTGCATTTTAGTCAGTCTGATCACATTTGATTGGATTGCTTTCTCTAATGTGGTCGAATGAATCAGAACGTCCACAATAAAAGCGCCTACTCATTGTCTGGTGACTTGTCATGAGGCCATTACAGGATGTGTTGTGAGAAAGTGCACCAAAACATGAGACTCATGCTGCGTCCCAATTCGCATACTTATACTACGCCCTAAAAGTATGTACTTTTTTGTGTGAAGGAAAAGTATATACTTTTGAGTGTGTAACAGAAGAGTATGCAAGCTTTGGGACATACTACTTCTTTGTTAACAGATCATTATGATGCTTAGTTACGAGCCCTGTCAATCATCCACACATCATCCACATTTCTTTCATATTTAATTTCCTACCTTAATGGAGAAGCAGCAGGTTAATCTGCCATTTATGAGTCTCTCATGTAGAGAAATCTCCTCAGGTCTTTGGATAAGTATACATTCAAACGTATACATCCAAATACATCTTTATATAAGTTCAGGTTGTTGTTGCAGATGAAATATAACACGGAAAATGCGGTTTAAATATTTTCCAGTGGGCTAGATGTTAATTAACAGTCATACAAACATCTTTACCGAAGCCTCTCTTTGACGATTGGTCTCGCACATTTGTGGTTCTAATCAAATTCATGTCGAATGCGCAATGTATTGTGGGCAATATCAGCGGTTAGAGTATGGATGGTTCTACACTTTGAATTTTTACTGGAAATAGTAAACCATTTAGGAACCTTTGGCATACTCTTTTCAACATACTACGATTTGGGACATACTATTTCTATTTTCAAATACTATTTAGGACGGATAGTATGCGAATTGGGATGCAGTATCATACTTTATCGCTGTCACAAGTACTGGCTGGAGTACCCACCAGACTCACTAGAGGGCACTCCATCTATATGCACTCTCTACCAGCCATTCACCTGGACTACACCTACCATCATGCTTTGCATCTACAGCTGAAAGAGTTTACCAATCTAGACACTGATTACACTAACACAGCTGCAGTATATTACACTATATAAGCACCACACTCCCACACCTTCATTGTGGGATACTCTATTATGTTGTGGATGTCACATGTGGCTCTTGGTTTATGATCGGTTACCTCCTGATCTCTGCCTGCCTGACTATTCTTTATAATAAAGCTGCAAGAGGAACTTCACCCCCGTTGCCATGTCCTCATCATTACTGCATAGTAGCGAAACACTTTTTCATTCAAATTGTAGTTGCCACCTTCATGCAAGCATGTCCGTGTCCATGAGCAATATCCTGCTTGTTCATAAGCATTGTTGGGTAAGTTACTTAAAAAAAGTAACTATTTTACTATTTACAGATGACAATAAAATTGTATAAAATTTTACTTATCTAGCTACTGTCTGGAAAGCAATTTAATTATTTAATATGTTATTGAATTACCTAAGTAAAATCCCTATGAGTCTCAATGCACAGACTATGAAATGCATAGTTTACGAAGTTTAAATTTAGCTTTATAAAAAAACAAACATTTTATACTTAAGCATTTTAATAACAAACACAGTAGTTAAGTAGGTAAGTACAAATTATCAGTTATATTTATATTATACATTATCATTGGCTAATTTCTTATTCCATTCATTGTTGTTGTTTTTTCTTGCATATGCAATTGTTTGACAGATGTAACCTTCTGTAGTTGGAAATTATAATTATTCTGCAGAATATCTAGATAAAAAAAAAAAAAAAAAAAGAAACGCACAAGTGTCTGCTCTGAATTTATCCCATATATTGTCATGAACTAATGTCTGCCTGATTTATTGTTCAACCGTCTTGATAAATGAAACCTCATTTAGAATTATTCTGCAAAATATGTTTGTACTCAGTCACTCACGTACTGCCTTTGTTCCTGCTTTTTCAAGGGTCACCAGAGCGGAATAAACCACCCAAAATATATTTGTATAAAAAAATTAGAAAAGAAAATACAAACTCTGCCTCTATACGATGATTTATATTGAACTGTTGAAGTTATTTATAACATTTAAGGCAAATGCATTATATAAACGCAATTAAATAAAAAACCCAGTAATTTTTACTTTTCAGTGGATAAGTCATTTAAATACAGTAACTGGTTACTTTGTAACTAATTACAACACAATAAGCCATGATGCAGTGTATTATTAGCAGACAGTTTGCATAATATCTGCTTACACTTTATTTGGATGTTCCCCTAGCAGTTGTACTGATTTTTGCAAATTTGCAACTTATTCTACTTGCAGTCTACTAATACTCTAATGAGAGCTGAAGAAGTTGCAATGTTACATACTGTACAACCAACAGAATGTCTAATGGGGAGCATCAAAATAAAGTGTAACTGAATATTTTATGTAAAATGTGTTGGAGCTTAATCCACTGCGATGCAGCCTTTGCAGGTTCTTTTAAATAAGCTTGGTTTGATACATTGCATCAGTGCAGATTTGTGTTGACTTTAGTTTTGCTTTACATATGATAAAGAAAAACTGATTCCCAGATCAGTTTGTTCAATGATCCATAGCCATGCATCTGCTTGGTGCTACAGAATTTCCAGTTTAATCAGTCTGAGAGACAGCATACAGTATGTTATGAAATATGCATATAGCTGGTTTTTTATTGTTTTTAAGCATAATCAATTTGAGAAACTTTGGGAAATGGCCAGCATTTACAGGACTGCTGGCTAATAACAACGTTTTGGTGCATGTCATAAAGCTGATACTGCCATCAACTGGTCAACATGTTACATTGACTGTTTGATGACTTCGTTTTTATGCATAAAACATAAATAAACAGTTAAATGATTTTAAGACTTTTGCTCTGAAACTAAAATGAATGTCAAGTGCATACGTAGTCGTTTTAAATGTCCTAATTTCCAAACATTCATGTAATTATCTACAAAGAACCCATTCCTTTATTTGTTTTTAATGATTAGTTTGAAAGCATCTTTTTAAGCTCAACAAGGCTGCATTTTTCTGATTAGAAATACAAATAAAAATATTGAAATATTACATTGGGTTTTTTTACCTATTATTATTATTATTATTATTATTATTATTTTACAATGTTCATAATAAATGTATTTTTTAGATAGTAATGCTTAATTTTCAGAAGCAATTGTCAGTCATTAGTGTTACATGACCCCAGAACTCATTCTAATATGCTGATTTGGCTTTCAAGAAACATATCTTAGCAATGTTTACTGTTGAAACAAACACATAATTGGAACAAACAGTGCTTTTAGTCTCTGTTACTTTTGATCAAATGCATATTTAATCAATGTTTAATATTTAATAACCTAAATTGTATTGCTTTATATATTACAATTTACTATTAATATTAATGTAAAAATTGAAACTATTAATTTGAAATACTAAAACTAAATATCAGAGAAAATCACAAATGTACAATGTAAATGCCACAAGTTAATGTTGCACAATGTTACAGTAAAAAATTTGATCTCTAGCTTTGCAAGATTACACTAGTATTATATGTCTTAGTGATATAAAATTATTGGTATCCTTAAAGAATAACTGTTAAGAATAATAAAGATGCAAAACAGAGATAATAGCATACACAACACTGCAAAAAAAAAAAAAAAGGCTGAACACTTATGCGTATGGAATAAAGGTATAAGTAAGGGCAAAATCAAATCATAGTGGTAAAAAAAATGACGACTTAAGAATTCAGCAAAACAGAATATACAGTAAATGTGACCAGTACATAAGAACACATCAGTGATGAGTTACCAATACATATCATGCATTCACACTATATTCCTTTCATTTAATCAGAATAGGAGTGACTTGCTGTTGGAAGACACTACAGTGACATTATAAGACATCAGCTTTTTTTTTTCCATACATACAAATGTGTTTGATAATTGTATTCTGTTTATATGTCAGTAACTCTCCAAATATTTTCATGAATAAGACTATCCAAAGAAGTGTTTAGCTCTTCATGCTGTTATGTTTCTTTAGACTGCACCAAATGTAAAAGAATTTAATAGGATTTTTACCAAATGTTCCCCAACGGTCATTGCCTGTAAAAATGCATGAGGCCCGTGAAAGGAACATTTAACTTTGAGACACAGTAATGTTGTAAAACAGTGTAATGTATGGTGTCAACAAAATACTTATGCACTTGTGTGAGGCAGCAAGCTTGGGGAATGGTGTTTTATAACTAGCATACACAATTAATCAGGGATTCATGTCAGACGGTAAAGGCAGCTGGCACGTTTATGGCCATAAGCCAGATTTGCATACAATCAAAGCTGCGAAAATGGCCCTGGATGGGGTTTAAGCTGTTTAGCATAGTTAGCGTTTCTATTTTGATGTACTATAGTGTGAAATGTGCTCAAATCCAACTGTTGGTGAGCAGCTCACAGTGCAGTCTGAGCATGAATATTAGCCAATGACCCTCAGATGCCCCTGTGGCCTCCAAGTTTAACAGAAGAGTAATGCAGTTAATAAGACTGGATGCTGCAGAATAAACGCTAGTCTAAAAACAGTGTGGGTGGATTTAGTCAATTTAATGGATAAGTACTACAGGGATAATGTAGAAAGAGAATGAATGAGAGCAAAAGAGAAGAACTGAGTAATAATAACTTAAACAAAAAGAAAAAACAAAGGGAATTAAAAGAATATTGTGGGTGTAATACATGTCATACT
>CAIGQW010054073.1:10547679-10571641 GCA_903798125.1 Danio choprae | reverse complement strand
TCTCTCTCTCTCTCTCTCTCTCTCTCTCTCTCTCTCTCTCTCTCTCTTTTTTACCTGTGGTTTTTATCCAGTTTAAATGTTGAAGGACACCACATGTTCTTTGTCCATCTATTTTTCATTTTTATTGCCTTCTTTCACTTTCAGGCTGAACAATGAAATCCTTTCAATGGATCCTCTACACTCTCGGCCTGCTGTTCTGCACTGCTGATGCAGGCAGTGGTTCAAAACCTAATTTTGTCTTTATGATGGTGGACGATTTAGGAATTGGAGACCTTGGATGCTATGGAAACACAACCCTCAGGTTTGTTCATAAAAATTAAAAAAAATCAATTAATTTCCTTTCTAAGTTTTTATTTTCTATTCTGAGACCTGCCAGGAAATCCACATTACTGCTTGTAGCCAGCAGTAGGTGTTCTTCATGTGAAATAATGTACAGTAAGGCCCACAGTGTCAGTTAGATCCCAGAGCATTAAATGTTGCTGTGTAAGATTGATTTAAGATCAGTGGATTTGATATGGAAGGGATTTTCTTTTTGCTTGGTTCATATAAGGCTATGTTTTAAAGATGAAGAAAAAAAAGGTATATAACATAGAGGAATAGACATCTCTCTCACAGGCACAATGAGATTGTTTTGTTTTGTTGTTGTCCTGGCCTGCAGGACACCCAACATTGACAGACTGGCTCTGGAAGGGGTGAAACTGACCCAACACATTGCTGCTGCGCCACTCTGCACTCCCAGCAGGGCAGCCTTTCTTACAGGCAGATATCCCATCCGATCAGGTCAGTTGGAAAACACTGTTGAGATTTGTGTTTCAAAACATTATTGTTTATACGAGCAATTCCTTTTAAATGGCAAAACAACAACATAATAATAGTAGTAATAATAATAGTAATAGTATTATTATATAAAGTTATATTGTAAAATGATGCCAATTTTAACAGAGAAAGACAATAGTCAATAGAATAATATAAAATATATAAAAAGAAAATTCAATAGAATTTTAATTAAAAAAAAATAGTGCTATCGCAATACTGAATATGCAATATTTTGTTAATATGATCCTGTTTTGCATTTTGAGTGCCGTGAATGCATTTTGTGATTTGCTTTCTGCATTACTTTTCTCATTACCACCTACATTTGCAGGTGTTACTTTCTAATTATAACCTGTGGTTGTCAGTGTTATATAAAGGTATAATAATAACATATATTTAGTACTTTAGTAGGTTATTTTAGCATACACTGAAACGAAATATTCATTGGATTTACTAATCAATTTATTTGGGCTAAATTTAAACAAACAAATTCAATTTAGTATTGTTCAACATCATTTAATTTGTTTGTTTAAATTCAGCCTATATACATTGTTTGCAACCAGTTACCTTAAAAAAATAGTAATTCCAATAAATCTTTTTTTTGCAGTGTACATGCATGTAAAAATGTTAGTACAACCTACAAAATTCCTGATTTTCTATATTAGGGCATGCAAAAATTATTTTAGAATTGGCATGTCTTAAAATTTGGGGATTAAAACCTCAGATGAATATATACCTCATATATATACCTCAGATGATTATACCTCATATAACATATAACAAAAATAAGTCAGACACTATTAATCAAATACCATGTCTGTTCATCAGCAGAAGTTGTAGCAGTTTGTTGGTCTGGAGCTGCATGTTAACACCAAGCCCATCCCACAGCTAAAATTTAGCCAAAAGCGGGTCATGCAACAAGACAATACCAAGCACACCAGCAAATCTACAACAGAATAGCTGGGGGAAAAAATGGTGTTGCAATAGTTCAGTCAAAGTCCAGACCTCATCCTGATTAAAATGCTATGGCAATAGCTGGGGAGAAAACTCCAAAAACCCACCCAGAATGAACTGAGAGACTGATAAGATCATACAGAAAATGATTAAAGTAATTACTGCTAAACGTGGATCTACTTCAGGCATCCGAATCAGAGGGTGTTCTAAGTTTGTCACCCATGGCTTTTCTATCTAGGCTTTATTTCTGTTAATAAATACTGAAATGGTGTGAGATGACATGTGATGTTGTTCATCTGAGGATTTATCTTCTTAATTGTAAGATAAGATACATTTCTTTGTTTTAGCAATGATTTTTTTGCTTCATGTGCATGATTTTGTTTTTTTTTTTAATGCCAAAGGTATGGCAGCACATGGTCGTATGGGAGTTTTTCTCTTTTCTGCATCGTCAGGAGGTCTTCCACAAGAGGAAATCACCTTTGCCAAGGCTGTTAAAGTGCAAGGTTATTCCACCGCTGTAATTGGTATGTTACTTGTTTAACCCTGGTTATCTATTAACAGAGTCCGGTGTCACTGTGGGAAATGCCTCAGGCGTGACCGACCACAGCAGCACCATTGATACTATGTGTGGTGACTGACCGACAGGTTACAGTAGTGACAAGAGAGCCTCACCTGCTGTCAACTGTCAGACAATGATTCGTCTTCATTCTGACTGCAGGTAGGAAAGTGTGGTGATAACTATTATCCAAGAACTGAACACAGTTATCCTTAAAGACATAGTTCACCCAAAAATGAAAACTAACTTGCATTTTACTCACACCCATGAGGCTCCAATACTGGCTGCCATTTCTAACTTGTGGCAATACTGGCTGCCATTTTTCAAAATTCTTCACAATATCTTTTTTTTGTGTGTGTGTTTTCAACAAAAGAAAGTAACTCAAACAGGCTTGGAACAATTGAAAGGTGAATACATGTTTACTTAAATTTTGTGTGAGCATTAGGGCAAACAATGAATTTGATTAAAATACCATATTTTAAAACATTAGACCAGGGGTGTCCAAACTCGGTCCTGGAGAGTTTAGCTCCAACCCTAATCAAACACACCTGAACCAGCTAATCAAGCTCTTACTAGATATACTAGAAACTTCCTGGCATGTGTGTTGAGGCAAGCTGGAGCTAAACTCAGCAGGACACCTCCAGGACAGAGTTTGGACATCCCTGCATTAGACCTACTCAGAATGATGTAGTAATAAACAGGATCTTGACTAAAAGCATTCATATCCAAATTGACTTGGAGCTTATACAGAATCTTTCTAATTATAAACAATTAAAATGGAACCAGTAATTCAGAATGATTTCTTAAACCTCCCTGTGGTATCAAGCTCACATTTTTAGAATTCATATCAATGATTCTTGAGCCACCAGACAAAACACCCATCCTCTTTATTATATATTTTTTCCAAATAGCAACCTTTACCATTTGAGAATATTTTTTATTTAATTTAAATATATATGTGTGTATATATATGTATGTGTATATATGAAATTATTTTTTTTAACTCTTCATGTTTAATAATTTATCAAACTAATTAATCTAAAACAACTTCATTCATTCACTTGTAGTTTGTATTGTTCAATTTCCTAAAAATCTGCTTATTTTCAGGACATACCACCGGATGAATAGTTGGCAGCTAAAAAATTAGTGGCTTACCGCAGGGACAAATGTTTGCACAAGCAGAATTGAGTGACTACTTTTCATCTGTAGGAAATCTGGCTAAAAAGGGACGGGTACAGTGTGTTCTGAACCTTGCGTAGATCTCAGAATAATTTTAGTTTTTTTTTTTTTTATTATGTATGTCCTTCGTAAAAATTGCATATCTGTATCTCTCACACTTTAGTTGCCAGATGATTAGTGTTGAACATAATGACTGTAAATGTGCACTCCTGCACTTACCTGCCAGACTGCAGCTGTGGCAAGTGGGTGCCCAACTGCTAATTTAGGCCTATGTGTATCTGATCTGACCAGAACACTGCATTTTTAGAATAAAGTATGCAGTGTTTCAAAAGCAGATACAATTAGAATATATTGTATGTGTCCATTGGATTAGGATGTTTATAATTAGGAAAGTATATAAACCTTTTTCATCTTGATCTAAGATGATTTGGCAGATCCTGGATCTTTTAATCTTGATAACTGATCTCTGGTTGATTTGGTTCTTCAAACAAGTTTGTGAATCAGATTAAAATATCTGGATGAACTGATCTAAGATCGCTGCGTGTGTTGTGAAGGACAGATCTATCGAACCTCGAAATCATCAGCAGCAGTGCAACAATTGGCTGACATCATCTGATTAATATTCAATTATCCATGTGAGCAAAATTATATAAAATGTGTAGTAAACTGTTAAATATGATTTGCAATAACTTTCCACGTTTGTTGTGGGCTGCATGCTTTACACTTTTATGTGTCGAGAGTATTTAGCAATTTATTTAGTTTTACTTTTAGAGCTGATTTTCTGTATCATAGTAGGCCTATTCAAGTTTTTTAATAAATGGCTGTTTAAATTAATTTAGCATTAAAAAAAGCATTTTGATATTGGTAAAGGTGTCTGCAACTTTTGCGGAGCATCAAATCACTCCCATATTAGCTGTCAAAATGTGCACGACTGCATAAATTATTATTATATATAATTTTTTAAAGCTATTTTACCATTTTCTTCAGTGTATATAATCTATAGGTTACTACTCTAAGAAAATATCAGCATCAGTATATCAGTACCTTTGCTTAAATTGACATTTGATTTAATCCTGTTTATATTAAATAAGCCTGCTCCCAAGCAGGTTTGAGCTACCAGGACTGTTGCTATGATAACAACTCTCAGATGAGTTTTGAAGAACGAAACGATCCTGGATCGTGTCAAATCGTCAATAACCAAATCCAGCTAATTGAGTAATGCACGTACAAAGAACGGACCCCTGTTCTCACTAGTTTTAAATTCTTTATCAGCTGGGTTTGAAATTTGTCAGTTTCATCACTCATTTCTCATGTGATACTTCAAAATCATAGTAACATAGACTGATGGAATCACAGCTATTGATTTCACTCAGTGAATCTGGCTTTAACTAGTTTCCAGTTTTTAGAAATGAGAGGTCTTGCATGCAAACCTGGGATCTGATCGGTCAGTTGATGTGAAAATGGGCACACAATTACTGTGTTGCTGTCCGGTGCAAAAACCCTGTCATCTGCAGTAACCACAAGAGAATAGCAACCCATGTCCAAGCCATTAGGTCCAACAGACTAGGGGCCATTCTGAAGGAATCTGCTTGTGCCTTCCTCGTACTGAGAGGGAGTGCAGAGAAACAGATTGTCTAAATAAGCAGACACTCTCAAACCAGCATTTCTCAAACCACCTGTAACACCCAAGGGGCGACAGAGCCCGAAAGTATGTTTGATGTGTGTGAGTTTGTTGTTTCAGACAAACCTGGGAAATTTGTAGTTTGCAGGTAAATGTTTCAGAAAAAAAATGTTTAGGAAAAATTGTTGGTAAGAAAAAATATGTTAAGTTACAACTTTCCAAGTGTGAAGGTTTATGTAAAGGTACATGCATTGAAATAAAGTGAAAATAATACACGTTCCTAAATGCATGTTCAGACCTGGAGACCATGCAGTGTTCTCCAAACATCACATCACAAGCTACACTTACAAAAAACCAAAATCAAAAATAAGCAAAGCAACAGACTTTAGTTTAATTGCAGATTTGTGGGATAATATAAGCTTACTAATATGTAATATGATTTCAGTTCTAATGCAATTAAAGGGTTAGTTCACCCAAAAAAAAATTGGACCTCCGTTCATCTTTGTAATGCAAAGTAAGATATATAATTCTATTATTTTTGTGTGACAAAAATGTTAAAAAAAGCTTTGCTTACCTGCAGTATGTCTTCCACATCAGTTCAGGATGTGCATTTACTACGAGCAGTACAACACATCCCGTAGTAAACACAGACTCTGATCTGACGCAGATGAATAGTCAAAGTTGAATTCACTTCTTTTTTTTTTTCCACACAAAGTTATTTTTGGAGCTTTGCATGATTATAGTTGAGCCACTGATGTCACAAGGAATGTTTTGACAGTTTTTGGTTACTTTTTTGGACTTTGTATTTCTCTGGGCCGATGCTGTCTGTAGGGGGTCGCACACCAAATGCGCCATGCTGTGTCACGCATATGACAGTTGGAAGAAACGCACACCGGACAGGCTATTGAACGCACGTTTGTAATCATTCATTCATTTTCCTCTGCTTAGTCCCTTTTAGCCCCATTTATCAGTAGTCGCCACAGAAGAATGAACCGCCAATTTATCCAGCATATTTTTTACTTAGCGGATGCCCTTCCAGTTGCAACCCAGAACTGAGAGGCACCCATACACTCTCACATTCACACATATACACTACAACCAATTTAGTTTATTGAATTCACCTATACCGCATGTCTTTGGACTGTGGGGAAAACCGGAGCACCCGGTGCAAGCCCACACGAACACGAACATGCAAACTCCATACAGAAATGCCAACTGGTTCAGCCGGGACTCGAACTAGCAACCTTCTTGCTGTAAGACGACAGTGCTAACCACTGAGCCACTGTGCCACCCCTTGTTTGTAATAAACATTGTTATTTAATATGAAACTATGCAGATGGCTCTCTGTGACTTGCGGCACAGGTGTGCGTACCCTGATAGAAATATAAATTAAAGATCTAGAATTGTAAAATGTATGGCACGTCATGGCATATCCGGTGTGCGACCACCTTATGGAGGATGGGGTTGGTCTTGGATTTCATCTAAAATACATTTGTTTGTGTTCCGAAAATTAACAAAGGCCTGAGGGGGTTGGAATAAAATATGGGGAAGTACTTTCTAACATAATCAACATTTTTGGGTAAACTAATCTTTTAAAAGAAACACATTAAGGGTAAAAAACATATTCTACGTTGTTATGAGAAACTTATATAAATAAATAAATTCAAAACTGGTGGGCTACCAAAATCCTTAGTTATTTAGTTGGAAACATTGGATGTAACTGCAGAAGGCTCACTAATTCTGCTTCTGCAGTAGTAATCTTCACAGGAAATGCAACATGAATGTGGTCGGTCCAAAGTGAGCCATTTCCCACATGCTTTTTGCTTACTTTAATATGAAGTTATGCCAGCCATCAATTGCTGAATATTTTAAACCCTTTTTTTTAGGGAAATGGCACCTGGGTCTCAACTGTGAAGACAATTCTGACCACTGCCACCATCCAAACTCACATGGATTTGACTACTTTTATGGCACCATTATAACGCACCTTCGGGACTGTCAGCCTGGACATGGCTCTGTCTTGTATAACATTCATGGCCACATCCCATTCATGCCCCTTAGTATTGGTTTAGTATCCCTTGTAGTACTCCATAGTAGCGGGATGCTAATTGTGACCAGGAGGGTATTTTTTAGTTTTCTGATCCTGGTAGGGCTAGTGGTGAGTCTGTTTGGTATGTTGGTATACACATTCCCTAATCTAAATTGCTTTGTCATGAGAGGGACGGAGATTGTGGAACAACCATATACCTCAGAAAACCTCACTCAAAGGATGACCAGTGAAGCCATAGAGTTTCTGGAAAGGTATGTGTCCAGTTTTTTATATTAATGTCAAAGTACAAAAAGCATTTTGCATGGACTCAGTATGAGCTTAACAAATTCAGAGGCTGAATTAATATCAAGGGAAATTATCAGTCCAATTCGCAAGGTCTGCATCGAAATTGAAGGTCTTATGCGAGCTTCTGCATGTTAATTTGATTAACCCTCTGACGGTAGAGTTCACCCAAAAAATACAATTCTGTCATTATGTACTCCTTTTCAGACCAAACCTGTATTGCTCTCTTTTCTCTGTGGTCCCCAAAAAGAGATGTTTTGAAGAATGAAATGAATCCGGTCTATGCTCTATAAATTTGGCCTAGAATACATTTTTTAAAAACTGCAAAAAAAAAAAAACAACATCTAAAAATATGAGAAATAAATGAATGATTTAAAGAGATACAGACTAGAAATAAGTCAAATCATCTCCAAGTGCAGTAGGATTTAATACTGGGTAAGATTTCTTGAAATAAGAAAACTTACCTAGGCTTTGATAAAGAAAACAAATGCTAAATAAGTATTAACACTTATTCCGAGCAGTGCATTGTCTAATTTTCTTAAAACTAGCTCACTAATTGCTTTTTAAATGGTTTGCTTTTCTTATTTCATGGAAAAAGATCTTAAAGCTAGAGATACTAAACAGGAGAATTCCTCTTAATTTAATAATTATTATATATTCTTGAAACGAGCCAAAGCAATGAGCAAAACGACAATATTCATATTCTCCTCATTTTTGTGTACATTTGTGGGTAAAATACCTAACTTTAAGCTTTACTAACGAAGACAAAAAGATAAATAATTTTAAAACAAATAATGGGCCTCACGGTGGTGCAGTGGATAGCACGATCGCCTCACAGCAAAAAGGTTGCTGGTTCGAGCCTTGGGTGGGTCAGTTGGCATTTCTGTGTGGAGTTTGCATGTTTTCCCCATGTTCGCGTGGGTTTCCCCCACAAGTCCAAAGACATGCGGTACAGGTGTGAATGAGTGTATGGATGTTTCCCAGTGATGGGTTGCAGTTGAACATATAAAACATATGCTGGATAAGTTGGCAGTTCATTCCGCTGTGGGGACCCCAGATTAATAAAGGGACTAAGCCGAAAAGAAAATGAATGAATGAATAAAACAAATAATAATCTGATCTTGCACATCAATAAGATTTTTTTGTCTAGAAGTAAGATTGTAACTATTGACTCTATAGGGCTTTTTCATTAAATTTTTATACAGTGTAACATTAAAACAGATTTTCGCAGGATTACCTTTCCATCTAGTTTTAATAGTTAACAGTAATCAAACTTGGCTTGCTGTCCTGGCTCCAGCTCCAGGCTTAATGTTATAACAAAGAGAAATAATGGTGTACAGCAGGTTGGATGGATTGTGGAGGGATGCTGGAAGAATTATGGTGAGTATGGCTTGATAACTGCTGCTTATGTGACACTTGTAATGATGATTGACAGGACTGCATGAGCAGGCTTCTCTCTAACCTGTATTTGGAACATAATTTAAAACACTAGGCATCATATACTTGCCAACAGTAAAAATTGTTGTTGAGAAAAACTGGGCATTATGCACTACAAGACAGAGGATAACACACTGCCAGAATTTTAAGTTGTTTTGGCAATGTGCGATAGTTTGTTGCTAGGAGACACATGACAGAAGAAAACAATGTTTTCTAAAACGGTCATAAAATATCAAACATGCTCGAAATGCCAAGAATCTCAGGTTTCAGTGAAAACTGCCCCTTATCTGCAGACTTTTTGCTAATGTTGACTATTCCAGACTGCAGATCTGAGCAAAAGTACTGTTGTCTATTCTAGGCTCAAGGCTTTTAAACCTTGACAAGGACACAAAGAAACTATACAAGTGTAATAGTGAATAATGACCACACTTCATTGCATGGCTCCAGCAGATTTGAAATAGATTTTAAAATCATATGGACCACACTGTAATGGTGCTTTTGTGTCATTTTTGAAGTTTGAAACCATCAGTTCTGATTCATTATGTGGAAAATTATGACAATTACCATTCTTCGAAATTTGTCATTTTGTGCTTTTATAAGATATATGGAATACTTAAATAATAGCGATTAATATAATGACAGAATTTTAATTTTTTTGATGAGCTATTCTTTGATCATCCTTAAAAGGATAGTTCACTCTAAAGTGGAAAAACATCGTGTCATCTGGAAACTGGTAATTGACTGCAATAGTATTTGTTTTTCCTACTATGGATGTCAGTGGTTACAGCATTCCAACATTTTTTAATTATATTATTTTATGTTCAACAGAAGAAAAAATTATGATAAAAATTCAAACTGGAATAGAACAAATAAGGGTGAGTAAATAATGACAGAATAAACATTTTGGGGTGCACTATCCCTTCTCCCAAATCTTACATTTATCACAATGTATTCAACTGCTGACAACTAGAAAGTTAAAATGCTGAAATAAAAATTCTTAAAATGAGAATTCTCTCATTGAGGTGTTGTATGTATTATAAGGCACTTTAAAGATGTCATCAATAAAGCCTTATGAAAACACACATAAAAGCAAATCCCTCTCAGCCAGACTCTAAATCCTGATCTGATGGCATAATACAATCCCCATGCTATTGTGTTTGTCCAATGGTGTTGTAAAGATTAAATATTTCTGTGGGTTTTTTTTTTCCTCTCACACAGGAATTCAGAGACCCCATTCTTGCTCTTCTTCTCATTTATACAAGTCCACACTGGAGTTTTTGCCTCTCCTCTCTTCAGGGGAAGGAGCCAACATGGCCTCTATGGTGATGCTGTCATGGAAGTAGACTGGAGTGTAGGTACTGAAGGACATTTGGCTATGTTGATGTAAAGAAAGTATAATTATAGGTCAATTGTACATAGAGATTTGTCTTTACTGAATATTTGGAACCCACCCAAAACAGTTTACAAATATTAATGTTATGCCATACAATGACATGGCTATCCCTCTACCCCAAGAAGGAAGGAAGGAAAGAAGGAAGGATAAAATAAAGAACAAACAAATATTGACCTGGCCTTACAGTGTAGCCTAAGTCATTATATTATACATGGTTATGTCAAGCTGAACTGCTTCTTTATGCTTTTTTTTTTTGCCTGTAATTAAGATATTCTTTTATTTTTCGATTTTCTAAATTTATCCTCTAGGAAGCTGAGTCGAGAAAGTATTCATCACAAACCAATGGGCATGCCACTTAAAAGAGCAGAATGAATGGTTTCTAAAAATGTCTGTGAAGCATTTTTTACCTTATAAGTGCAATAGGGACATTGTTTATAGCACAAAATGGATACTGTCATCACTGTTACAAAAGAGTAATCATTTGAAAGCGAAGGATGGTCTTCTTAGTCATGTTTGAGTGTTTGTGGAAATAAGCAAAAGGAATGAATAGATTTTTCTGCCTGTTGCAAACAATACGCTGGTATATAACCATATAATTATATGTGTATATTAAATCCTGGGATCCTAGATAATTTATAATTTAATTTTATTTTTTAGAAATTGAGGTGTAGGCATGATTTATATTTGCCATTAATCCAGCATCGGCTTTAAAAAGCACAAGCTTTGTTTCTATATAATAGATTAAATATAGTGTTGTTGTTGTTTTATTGATCGAGTTCTATATGCAGTGGGTAAAATAAAATAAGGAGTTGTTGACATGAAATTGAACATATGAACAAAACAAAAATGTCAGAAAGGTTAGTTATATGTAATAACAATAGAATGATACAAGGAGAACAAGTATTTTTTTTGGTAATGACAGCTTCAAGGTGCCTTTTGTATGAAGATTGGAGTTGTATGCATTGCTCAGCTGTGATTGTTTTTTCCCCAGACTTCAACAGAATTTTAAAATCTTGATGGTTCTGTCAGTTTCATCTATCAGTTCTGATGTTTAGTTCTTATTTTCCATTGGATTGAAGTCAGGTGATTGGCAAGTTATTCTAGCAGCTTTTTCTTTTTTCTGAAACCAATTGAAAGTTTCCTGGGCTGTGTTTGTATCATTGTCTAGGTTAATGTCCAGCCTGGTTTCATCTTCATGATCTGGCAATGTTGGTGTTGAGACTGAAGCAGCTAATATTCATTTACACTAACAAGGGGCAATGCTGGTGAATAACTAGAGATTTCAGCTGCTTTTCTTGGCTTTTCATGCCTTGTTAAACCTCCCTCCCTTCATGTGTTCAATGCTGTTTCCCCTCTGTCATTTCTACTTATTACACATAACTTAATTTCTAAATGAATTATGTTTTGTTTTTGTAGGTATGGATTACTTTGGTTGTTACTGGCATTTGTTGAAAATTTTAAGTCAACAGCACCTTTAGAAATATGCTTTCTGAGAAAAATGATATAAAATATTAATGTAAACTGTTGTTTTTGACAGATGGTGAATTGTTATAACGTTAAATTACTATTTTAAAACAACTTTATTTCAAAGATTTCATGCTACAGTTCTTTGTAAATTAATCTCTTCATTAGAAGTCACCATTTACTCACCTTAATGTCATTCCATACTAAAAGGTTAATAACCATATCATAAAACAGTGAGTCATAAAGTTTGGGAAGGGTGCAACGGTAAATCCAGAGAGAGTTTACATTTTGTGGTGAACTACTCTTTTAAAAAACTATAGAAGCTATAGAAAAACTTATGCTACAATAACAGTGATCGATAGAGAATGTACTCATAGGCTTCTATTATAGTATAAACAATATGGACAATGGGGTTATCTACGACTAAAGTCTGACTAGAATTTATAGTGCACATTAAGTGGTTTAAAAAGAACTGCTGTGCTAGAATAAGCTTCCATCATCACTAGATCTGGCTAGACAACAACAACCTTAAAGAGACAACTAAAGACACACTCCATCACTTAAACCAAGAGTAATCAGAACACTTTCTAGAAACATAGAAACCCTATGCTCCTTATTTTGCAATGCAGAAGTAAGCTCTTTTCTGTTAATGTGTTAAGACTGCTGATTCATTTACAGCAGTGAGTAAATGACTAGAAATAACAAATGGTAGTAAACTCCCAAACTACTTGCACTATAAAGCTGACAATACATAAAAATAATGTGGTAAGAAACACCAGTTTGCAACATCAAGCTGCATAACAAGCTGTTTGGTACAGCTTAAAATCAGTTGTAGTGAATGAGATCAGAAGTCTGAACATATTTAAGCTACATTGACTTTGTCCGTCTCTATGTGAATATAATTAAATAATTTTATTTTATTCAACTGTAAGCTGTTTATGTTAAAGATTGTGATGTAAATGGATTTCAAGTTTATACCATAAGAAATACCATGAGAAGCATGAGTAAAATCAATAACAGCTTTGCACTGTAATCTATAGTTTTTCACTAGTTATAGCTAAATGTTGCACCAGAATGTTTTTAGTATTTTAATATTGATCTAACTGTCAGTCTGCCTTCTCGCTGTTGTTGCTGTTTTCAGGTAAGATCATGCAGACTCTGGAGCGCTTAAACTTGAAGGACAACACTCTAGTGTACATGACCTCAGATCAGGGGCCTCACCTGGAAGAAATTTCTATCCACGGAGAGATGCATGGGGGCTACAGCGGCATATACAGAGGTATTCTATCTAAGGGCTTTTCCCAGGCTCATTGCAAAAACATGCCTCTTTTTTTCCCAAAACTTCATAAACTTACTTAAAAGTACAACCCACTACAGTTTTCAACTGAAATGAACACTAGAGACAGTGCAACATAGACAACATTATTAGCTACAGTACTGTAGAAAGTATTAGGCACTTGTGTGAAAATGCTTTCAAGTGAGGATGCTTTTAAAAATAATGCCACAAATAGATTTTATTTATCAATCAACATTTGATCTAACCACCCTTAATGGTTAAAACTGCTTTTGTCCTTGGTGGTTTGGAGAATTTGCCACAGTTGTCTGTATTAAGTATTCTGTATTAAGAGTTTTTTTTTTCTTTCAGTTTCTTCATGTGCTGCTGTCGGATTCTTTGTGCATCCAAAAATCTCACTGGATTGTTACAATGAATAGCAAAAATTATGTTTGGAAATGTAAATTTGTAATTCACGTTGACACATTACACCAAAAGATAGAAATTATCGACTTAACCATTTTTGTTGGTGAAAATACCATTGGCCTTAGACATTTGCACAGTACAACTTAACTTCTTAACTGCATAACATCTATTTCCAGACATATGGCTTTTCCAATAAAATGTCCTTGCTTGGTAGGTCACCTGGTATAATGTTTATTATCACATAAGAAAGTGTATGGTGCATATGGAGAGGTGGTTTGTCAAGCCCACCCACCTGCATGAAGTGTTACACAGTGAATTACAGTGTTTTCCAGGAACAAATGGCCCATTTTCACTGAGTAGTACGATACGGTATGGTACGGGTCAGTACACTTTTATGCCCATTTCCACTGTCAAAAGGTACCAAAAAGCTTTTTGGGTACCCATTCCAAAGGGTACCTAGCACAACAAAAGGGTACCAAAAGGCGGAGCTAGATGTGCAACTGAACGCTATTGGTTTACAGAGAATAGTCACTAGCGTGTGCACAAGCCAGGAGAATAGAAACAAAGGAAGTGCCATTTTTAAATACAAAGCCGAGACATTACACCGTAATAATATATGCATACAATAACAAGCCATGGTTGACCCGAGCTCAAACAAACCTTGTCGTCGTCTTGATGAACAGCCACAAAGCTAAGAAGAAGAGCAGAATCTGCTTGTGTCCTGTTGTTGTTTACGAAAGCGCGAGCGGTTTAAATTTCTCCAGAGAGCTTGCGATCACTCGCGAGTGTCTAACGTTAAATTTGAAATAACAAACTTCTTGAGCTGATGATAATAACATGCGGGTGATTATTGAAGTGCTTCTGACATCCGATCCTTTCAGAAACAGACAAACGCAAGAGTGAAGCGCAATAAAAACAAAGGAGCAAATAATTCTTTCAGCAACTTAAAAGATGAACAAACTGCCATGTTTATTATTGCTTTTGGACTATTATGAACTTGGAATGACGCAATTAATTTTGTTAACGTTACATGTGCTGGTGAAGAATAAAGATGAGAGGTTTGTCCTAAGACCTAAATGTAAGTTTTGGGTTTAGTAGGAAGTGCTTCTCAACGATATGTGAACTTCAAAGCGAGAATGACTTCGACTGCAACTTTCTGTCGAACACCACGCCTACCAAAAGGGTGGCATTGGTACCCTTTGGCTGTGGAGACACAAGCTTGATAAAGTTGAGTCGTACCATACCGTACTGTACCACTCAGTGGAATCAAGGCAAAAATTTGTGTTTATAAGGAAATTAA
Source organism: Danio choprae (assembly GCA_903798125.1). Lineage (NCBI taxonomy): Eukaryota > Metazoa > Chordata > Actinopteri > Cypriniformes > Danionidae > Danio > Danio choprae. The sequence goes on along the minus strand of CAIGQW010054073.1, from coordinate 10,556,893 downwards.
TTTGTGATGTGAAATATAGATGAAAAAATATATAGTAAAAATATTGTTGAAATATAGTAAAAAAAAAAAAAAAAAAAGAGTTCAAAGCAATATAAAAATACATAAAATGCTTTTTTTTCACACACCTTTTTTAGCATGACTCATAAGTAGGGAATCTTTAGCAGGTTCTAATTTGAATACAGAAACAATTAGGAACTATTGAGAATCAATTCAGAATAGCTAAAGAAAGAATCTCAATGCGTCTATGAATATATTTTTTTTCCCTGGGTTGGTATAGTCCTGAGGACCAGTTCACCAACTGTTGTGAACAAAGCATTTTTGTTTTTTTAAATATAAAATGAACAAAGACAATGTGTAAATTCACTCCCTCTGCTTCTCTGTGCCCACTTTTGTGCAGCTGGCAAGTCAACTAACTGGGAAGGAGGAATCCGAATTCCGGGGATTCTTCGTTGGCCAGGTGTCTTACCTGCCGGGAAGGTCATCGATGAGCCCACTAGTAACATGGATATTTTCCCTACGGTCTTGAATTTAGCTGGTGCTTCCATACCCGGTGACAGGTGAGAATGTGTCGCCTAGCAACAAGATCTGCCAGTCAAAGGTCTGGTTACCGAGGCAGCAGATGCAGATACAATAGATGCTTCTTACTCAGAGGTAGATTGAAATGTTTGGATGAGCAAAAGTCAATAGCTTAGAATGTGCTTTCAGTCACTTAATAAGATGAACATTCGCAGCAGGTCATTAGTACAGAATAATGACGTTTTGCGTTATGGCCACCCAAACCACTAAATAGACTCAATAACTGGGCTAGTAATTGCAGTGCATTGCCATTTGTTTCTATTTCAGAGTCATCGATGGTCGTGATCTTTTGCCACTTCTGCAAGGGCAAGTGGAGCGTTCTGAACATGAATTCTTGTTTCATTACTGCAATGCTGAACTGAATGCTGTCAGATGGCACCCACCCAACAGTGAGTCCTAATTTTACCACACTCACCTATCTCCACTTTTATAACATGTGGGTTATGAATATGAAAGGAACGTGTTATTCATCATTCTATGTACTGTAACAGCCAAAAGTTCAAATTGCTTGATAGATGAAGTGCAGATCAAAAATACAATTTAAATGAACTTAACAGCATATTGTGCTCTACTCTGTAAGATTTCCATTATGATTATTACCATTATTAGCTTGATTTTTCTATAAATAGAAAGCACATTAAATGCACCTGGACTATGGACTATAAAACCTTTATTTAAAAAAAATAAAAAGAGTCTTTGTGGTCAAAGTTTCAAATAGCTCAATATTCCACTCTGTGGATATTCCACCCATGTATAAATACTTATATATCCATGAACCACACATACTCACTGGAAAAGGAACGCACCAACAGGACATTTCTATGTAGTGTAGTTGTTTTTGCTACTGTCATGGCAATGTTGGTAAAATAACATGCAGTATAGGATTATATGTCAGATATAACATTGCTGATGCAAGACACAAAGCAATGCCCCATGAGAGTTGGGGATGTTCATTAAGGTTTTTTTTAACTTTTTTTTTCCATTTCATTTCTATTTTTGGCAGTCATTAATCATTAAATTATCAAATTAGAATTTTTTGAATGAAATTATATGAAATAGCAGCATTAATAACAGACGCATCACATACCTGTAGCCTATCTCTGTTAATGGAGAGAAAAATAACCGAAAATATTAAATATACTGTTGAGTTTGTATAGAAAGTTTGTTTTGTTTGTATCGTTTGTGAGTAGAACCACTACAATTTTGAATGGAGTCTTGAACGTATCTGTACAACAAAAATAGATGTTTCATTTAGCCTGTAATGACAGTAATTGCAGAGACTGCCTTGAGCGCTTGTGATGTTTGGAACATGAATGAAGTACAAAAGCCTCCTGCAGCCTACATATAAAATCAGATGCATTTATGTGGCCAAATGTAAATGTAACGGTTTTAATTAAGGTTTGAAAAATGCTTAGACTTTAGATGAAGTGCTTGAAAATGTAATTGTAATTGTAAAATTATCTTACTAAAGAGGTAATAATAATTAAATATTCAAATAAAGAGAGTAATTCAATGTTGGGCTTTGGACAAACATGCCATCAAAAATTGTCATTAGAATACAACAAATAGCATCTGATATAATGTGATGAATTATGTGTAAATATGTAAATATATAATTGGAAAAATAGAAAAAATAAAATTGGAAAAGTTTGAAAATGATATAAATATGATATTAGAAAAGGTGTAAGAACCATGCAGACAGCTATCTGATCAGACAAAATGCATGAAGTGATCAGATCCATAGCCAAATAGCCTTTGTCAGCTAAGATATATCATGATAATAATGGAACAATGGTAGCCACTTATTTTCTCTAAATATTCCAATGGTCTGATAACCATTAAAGGTTTTTATTTTAGATGTTAGTATGAGTATGGTAGTCTTAAGGATATCTATAAGCTAGCGTGCTCCAAAACTAAAATTTGCATTTTGAAGATATAAGCATCCAAAGTTTTTGACCTCACCTCATACTTTAGTTTCTCATGAAATCTTCTGAACAATCAAATGCTCTATAGTATCTTGAAATGTACTGGCCCCTTCAAAGAGCTCCTCATTTGCTTATTTGAGCTCAACCACTCTCACTGGCAGACCTGTGATAAAAACGAAACGTTATTGTCTGTTTTGTTTTGTTTTTAAGGAGGAGGAGCTACTCTTATGTCCTGCTCTGTCTTTGTTTCAGTTGAGATTACGTCAAACATCGAATAAAAAAAAAAATGCACATTTCAAACCACTTCACATGACCTTTAAAGAGTTTTTGCAGTAAAGGATTGAGAAATAAATAGATGAACTCTTTTCCCCTTTCCTCTTTTTCCCAGGTAGCGCAATTTGGAAGGCCTTTTTCTTTACCCCTGACTTCCACCCAAAGAACAGCTCTGCATGTTTCCACACTCATATCTGCTTCTGCATCAAGCCATTCGTCACGTTCCATGATCCTCCGCTGCTTTATGACCTATCCAAAGACCCAACAGAAAGCACCCCACTGAGTCCCGACACCGAGCCTCAGTTCCACTCAGTTCTAGAGGTCATAAGAGCAGCAGTAAGCCGTCATACACAGAGCCTGAAACCTGTCCCAGTGCAAGTCTCTCCCCTGCAAATAGTGTGGAAGCCCTGGCTCCAGCCCTGCTGTTCTTCTCTTAGTCAGCTGTGCAGGTGTGAAAGAGATCATCAGATAGGGAAGGTACAAGACGGGCTTCAAAAAGAATAGTTTGCTGCTCAGAATCATAAGGGCATGTAATACGTAAAGGAATAGTTCCCCCAAAGCTGAAAAATTCTTTCATCATTTTCAAACCCTTATGTTGCTCTTAAACTTTTTGTTCTTTGGAACACAAAATAATATATTGTCTTAACATAACATTCATATATCAAACATGAATGAAACCATGTTGTAGACATTTACTACATTGTAAACATTACTTTCATGAATTCATTAATTTTGCTTTGGCTTAGTCTCTGATTTATCAGAGGTCGCCACATTGGAATGGACCGCCAACTATTCCAGCATGTTTTACGCAGCACATGCCCTTCCAGCCACAACCCAGTACTGGGAAACACCCATACACTCTCACATTCCCACACACAGTCATACAATACGGCCAATTTTGTTTACCCAATTCACCTATACCGCATGTCTTTGGATTGTGGGGGAGCACCCGGAGGAAACATGCAAACTCCTAAACATTACTTGTTTGTGAGGTTTTTTCTCTTCAATTTGAATGTGAAAATCATAAAGGCGTGGAAAGTGGTGCCCTCTGAAAACCTTTTTCAAAAAAGGTGGAATGTTCCTTATTTGATGGTTTTGAAATACATTGAAATACATTTTGCTTTTTGATATAATCTTTATCTTAATTTTGATGCATCTTTTGTCAGTAAATAATTTGTTTAATTAACAAGAGAATCGAATGAAAGTGAATGGGGTGAATTGCATTTGAAAACAAAGCCCACTATCATGGTTCTGCAGCCTCAATCAAAATGCCAGAACAAACCATGAGAGAAAAAAAAAAAAAAAAAAGAGTAAATGATTCCAAATTGTCCAACTTTGAAGGAAATAAACTTTTAAAAAGATGTGTTCATGACTTGTGGTAATTATGGTAATTATGAGATTTCAAGATGTAAAACGTGTTTATGTCCTTACATAATTACATCTCGCAAATAGGGAATAATCTGAGAGAGATTGTACAGCAGTCACGGAAAATTGATTTAGGCACTATATTTAGACATTGCTATGTTTATTTTTTATTTTTACATAGGATGTCATCTCAAAATTATGCCATTGTTTGGCTAATTTTCACAAACAAAATACTGTCAGTTGACCAACCAGAAATAGCTGTGCTTTTTGCAGTGCTGCACATTTGATGATAAACAATGAGTCTATTTCTTACAAAATTTGGCTGAATTTTGTATTATTTGAACTCTGAATGGGTTAAATGTACGATTATATTGTAAGCAATACAAAGAGCCATGTTATACAGAGCTTTTAAAGTAATAGAACAAAAGAAAGGGGGAAACATACTGCTTACTTTTTTGTGCTGCCAAATTTGTATCACAAGATCTAAGGTCATCTGTGGCAACAGTGTTTGTAAGCGCAGCCAGGTTCTCTGTCCAGAGGTCTGTATTCCTCCTAGTCTGGAGATGCATCATCCTGTATCAACAGTGTAAGGTCAGGGATTTTGTGAAGCAGTAATTACTACCTTTATGCTCGTAAGCTTTGATCTAGCCTGCAAACGGTAACGACTCAATACCCATAATGCCTCTTACAGGCTTTGGTGCACTGAGGGTTTTTTGTGGTATTTTTGGTATCCAATCTGTTTTGCTTATTTTTGTGACTAATCAGGCTTTGCTGAATGGTTCGCCAGACTTAAGAGGCTCTCCATGCTCTCAACATCATGTTCATTACACTAATCTCGTCACATTTAAAAACTGGTCTGTGTCAAGAAATAAAAAAAAAAAGATGTTTTGCTTATTTTTCAAGAGCCAGATGTGATATTCATTGGTATTATGCAATGCTTTATGGCTGGATGTATTTATCACATTTTCTGGCATATTTAGCATTTTGCAAATCCGATATTGACAAATTAGGTAAATTTCATAAGTGTCAGCTTTTGATCTTTAACTAATGTTTACCTTTCACTGCATACTTTTCCAAAGATTTCTTGATTATCCACAGTCCTAAAATAACAGTGCAATTTTTAAAAATGATTTCAAGTTGTTTGGAATATGATTTAAAAAATCTTTTATTAGCATCCTTTGAATCAGATTTGAAAACATTTTGACCACTTCTTACAGCATATCTACTAAACTGCATCACATTTATATGAACAGATATACTGACTTTTAAAGTTCTAGTTAAAAGAGCAGATGGCGGTACCCAGGGGAGCCTTGAAAGCGATTGAACATGCGGGCTCCTCAAACCGAAGGAGATCTAGGCTTATGTCAAAATAGACAAGTTCAATCATTCTGATTTTCCGGGCACTTTTGCAGAGGGGAGAGATCAATCAGTTGCATTATGGGAGGCCTGCTTGACTTAAAATGATCAAAGGTAACAGAAGGGATGGATAGAAGAGAACAGATAGATTTCTCAAATTTGTAGAAACTTTATTTGTAATGAGTTTTTGGAGGTTGGAAAATGTAACGTTGAATTTGCCAAGTGGTTTTTTTTTCAGTATAAATGACTGAATAATAATAATAATAATAATAATAATAAACTCTGTTTCAGCAGTTCAGTCATTATAGTACTTTTTATTTTTATTTTTGCTACTCTTATTGTCACTTCTGAATAAAACATATTGTGAGAAAGAGGTACAGTAAAGCATACTGACAATATAATGCATGCACACTTGAAAAAATGATTAGTAAATAAAATTTATTTATGTAAAATAATATATACACCACTATAAACCATTACTATACTTTCACGTGTTTCCATACTAAGACATTCATGTCATCCAAAATCTGTATTACATCATGCAAAATCAACTTTTGGAAGCTGTTTGGACAGAAATGTGCGTAGGTATGTCCACATCCATACTGAAGTGAAATAAACACAAGTCTCTTTTTAAAAATGTCCTGACACTAAAATATGATCCAAATCCCAGCGTTTGTGAGGCCCATTGCAATGTACTGTAGCAGTGCAGTTTTTTTTTTACTCATTCAATTTTTTCCATTTACATGTAGATCTAAATAGTCTTAAAATTATTGGCGGCAGTTTTAGCTGAAACACATCATGAGAAATGAAAGATCACAATGTATCTTTAAATATATGATGTTATGTGTGCACACATATAAATATATATATATATATATATGCACAAGGTTAAAGATATATTTTGACCTCTCATTTCTCACTGATGTGTTTCAGCTAAAACCACCGCCAATGTTTATGACTCAGTCAGCCAGATTCACTGTTTATCTGAGCAGTGAAGCAGATATAGTCAGCTCTGTCCTCTGTTTTGACGTTAACTGCTGTTAATTTGAGTCAGGTTTTGGCGGGGCTTCTGTTTTTTTTGTGTTTTTTCCTGTAACCACTTTCAGCCTCTAGCAATTTAGCCCAAAATTATCATTAACGCAATGCTGCCTGACAAGACCAATCCTCTGGTGGACCATAAAAAGTCACCTTATTCACTGCGTCTGGCTCCATGCACAGCATTTAATACGATATGTTGTTGTCACACAGGACCACTTATATACTACAGGAATATGAATGTTAAAAAAAAAAAAAAAGCAGGTAAAACTGTTTATAGCAAGGTGACGGATGTAATACCAGACTGGGTTTGACATGCAGAATAAAATGTATGAATTTGAAGCTGTTGTATTTGTGACATGTAGAGTTAGATAAACCCATATGTTAGGTAAAAATGTATTTATAGAGGGATTATGAGATAGTATGAGTATAGAGTACGAGTATAGAGTCTAAGCTTGTTTTAACAATGTGATTCAAAGCATATTTGCACATCTGCCATCTATAAGCACATATTATCTTCAACACCATCAAATGATGTGTTTCCACACTGAAATCTGCTTTTTAAAATTTTTTTTTAAATAAATGACATAAGTATTGATAATGAAAATTGATGGATAAAGCAATGATTATACATAAAAACAAACATCAGAAGACTGATATTAAAAAAGAGAATAAATTAAATACTCAATATATATTATCTCTTTCTTTTTTCTTTGTCACAGAAACTAATGAAGTTGCACATGTGAAATACCTTGCTTAATTCGCCAGTCAGTACATAATTGAGTTTGAGCAATGTTTTCCCCTTTTTAAATGAACAATTAAGGGTTGTTTTGCTAGTTTGTTTGATTACAGATTTGTTTTACCCGTGACTGAATGTTGAATGCCAGTGCAATTAACCTGTATGAATGTGAGTTTCATGTGTGCTGCAAGCACCTGTTATGACTCTTTTGGGATCTTGGTAGAAGTGAAGAAAGGTCATGTCTTTTTATTTTGCATGTTTCCTAATAAACCAAATAGTGACAGGGGCTTTATATTACATTTGACTGTTTTATATTCATGTATCTGCTTTTAATTAATCAAAAACTTTTCCTCGCATATTCCAATGTAGATAGTCCTACTATATTTGGGTTCAGATTTACCAAAGGCAAATTTGCACAAGAGTGCAATTACAAAATATGTTTTTATCTACTGGGGGGTTAGGGGCACACATTCATTATGCTTAGCTTATCTCATAAAAATGTAGTTAAATAATGCCACCAATACCCATAATGTGTTGAATTTAAATAATAGCATTTGACTGGGAAACTCCTTCAAATGCATGTTCAATAAAGTCAGGCAAAAAAAAATCTGTTCCTGCCTTTTCAGCACAATTTTCCTCTGTGCATTTTGCAAATACTGACAGTATGTTTTACCCCCAAATATATTAGTAAATCTGGCAATTGGTTAAAAACTTAATTTACAACCATTAAAAGAAAGTTATTATAGTATACATTTGTCCAGATAAATGAAATTGGAAAGACGATACATTTGCCATGTCCACAAACTCTCTATTATGAGATAGTAAAATGTTAATTGGGTCCCATTCATGTGAAGGATTCATCCATATGCCCTTAATCCCTTTGAATGGTTTATCCTCCCTAGCGAGAGCTTCTGAAGGATGAAAACTGTTTCTTTGAACGCACTTCACCTTTTGTTGCAAGAGTGACATCTACTTCATTTTGATACTTCATTCTGAAGTGATTAGTTTTGAGCACATTGGTTTGGAATGACCCTTCAATATAGCAGACATGATTGTTGGCACTCCAAAGTGCCCTCAGGAAGAATTAAAACTCTGTTTGGAATGAGGGTGGTTGTGCACTTTTAAAAGTATTAAGTCGTCTGGATACTGTTTGTCTACTGTTCATTGTTTTTCAACCATATAGGACTAGGCCTCAGGCAGATAAATTTCTGCTTCTCATAAAGTAGTGCTAATTTCTCAAATGATGTCACATGAGAATCTGCATGAGGGTTTATGTGTATAGTCCAACTAAATAGGAAACAAAGTTGTCAAAAAAGGTCTCAATTTCCATTTCACAAGCAACACATTGTTTATTTCATTTTTACCTTCATGGAAAGTGGGAGTTGCATTCCAAATTATTTATGCACATACATAGAACAGATATAAATAATTCTAATCTTGTTAAGTTAATTTTATTTTCCTAATTTATGTTCTGTTTCGTATAAAGCCCTGGAAGTCTCCTGTAGGAAAAAAAACTGTACCAAAACTCCAATCCGTGCACTGCGATTTTGAAAACCAACTTTGTTTTTTAATTAATACCCACACATTTATTTATTCATTCATTTTCTTTTCGGCTTTCATTAATCTGGGGTCGCCACAGCGGAATGAACCGCCAACTTATCCAGCACATGTTTTATGCAGCGGATGCCTTTCCAGCTGCTACCCATCACTGAGAAACACCCATACACACTCATGCACTACGGACAATTTAGCTTACCCAATTCACCTATATTGCATGTCTTTGGAATTGTGGGGGAAACCGGAGCACCCGGAGGAAACCCACGCCAACACGGGAGAACATGCAACTCCACACAGAAATGCCAACTGACCCAGCCGGGGCTCGAACCAGCGACCTTCTTGCTGTGAGGCGATTGTGCTACCCACTGCACCACCGTGCTGCCCCCAC
>CAIGQW010054073.1:10529130-10542679 GCA_903798125.1 Danio choprae | reverse complement strand
ACTTTTAAGTTAATAAATTGAATAATGCGTAATACTCATGGAGAACAATCAAACAAGAATACAATATAATCTACTCAACCCCTTCCATCTGAAATGCTTTTACAAAAATTACTGCAATAAAGATGGACAATATCAACAGAGCTTGTGACTCACGGCATTGAATAATCATTGAACTCATTGACAAAATTGTTCACACAGTGGCCTTTTTTTCCTTTTCTTTTTTCTGTGTTTGGCACCCTCATTTCATCTCACCCATAGTTGTATGTTAATTTTTAATTGTTTGACCTGATTAAAATGGTCTGTGGTACCCAATTTATAAAAGTACCTTTTAAATGGTAATTTCTCGTTTCCTCACATGCAGTGAATTTCAAAATGAACATACCGAAAGCTTTCAAACGACAGGAGTGAATGACAACTGGACATGGTTTAGATCACGTGTCACTAAAAGACAAAACTAAAACTAAGAGATGCTAGAGGTGCAAAGTGGTCCTTCTAATCTGGATACATTTGAAAACAGTGTTTTTTTTTTAAAAAGGGTTATTTGTCCACTTCAAAAGTTAATCATCCAAAAAAAAAGAGAAAAAAATTAAATCTGCTTATGTCCCTGTATTGGTTTTTTATTTTAGACTAAAAACTCATTCATACTAGTGATTTTCATGTGTTTCAGAAGAAAAAACATTATACTACCTAAGGCACGTGGTACATGACCATTCACACTCACTGGGCATATCTTAAGTACACATATGACTGGGTCACGACTGCTTCACTTGACAAAAGAAAAATCATAAATCTTCCAGTTAACCAACAGAAAAATGGCTAAACTGATCCATTTTTGAGAGAGTATTCACAAATATTCTCAGTGTGGACAGAAGGCCAAAACAAAGATAATAAAAACTTGTGTGGATAGCCTTAAATGAGGTTCAAATCCAAGGATGGTGGTAGAAATGTACTATGATTGTTTTAAGATAAAAGGCTACACTGTAATACATTTAATTAGATTAGTATACATTTATATTTATAGAAATACACATGGATGTATTAACATACTCAGAAATATGAAATTAAATATGGTCATGTGTATTGATTTACATAAGTATATTATGCCATCATATCTCAAGCTCATGATCTCAAAATATGTCAATTCAATATACTGATAACAGATCATCGTCTGTGCTGAAAATACATGCATTTTGTCAAGTAAAGTTATCCAACAGTAGGGAGCAGAGAACATGGGGGAGCTTAGTAGGGAGCTTTTCAAAAAGCTTATATAAGGATGCAAAAGCACCCTAAAATATCATACAAGTGATCCATAAAATTATAATCCAAGCCTTTAATACCTTCTGAGGTTTCACACTGTTCTGAAGTTTGTTATTCGCTGATTACAACCATCTTCAATAGAAGCGCTGAATAACATACGCCTCATGTACTGAGAAAATTCCTTCTTTCGTTTCATACAAACACAGCTGGTGTCATCTTGTATCTCGGTTTGAATTACTAATTGTAATGAAAATAATTTTGGGTTAGTGTTACTGTATAATTGTTGTTGATTTGTTCACCTTCTCGCTAGGAATGATTGTTTGTACAATGAATATCTCATCTCCAGAATTATTTACAGTGAAATGCTGTCTTATAAATGTCTAGTTTAAACTTGTTCAATTGTCTGTACTAAAAGTCACTTGATACAGTAGCAACAGATTCCTTATTTTGTAACCAGTTAAACCAAAATAAACCCCAGAGTCAAAAAAGGGTTTATAAAGGTTTACTCCTTACAAATGAGACAAAAATCAATATTTGATTCTTATTTTAATTTAATTAGTAATGGATTATCATTGAGTGAGTCAGTGCTTTAAACTCAAAAACCAGTTTAGTACAATTCATTAAAGAATCAAGCTGATTTGTTTCCCATATAAAATAATTATCTGAATTTAACTTTACTCTTTCTTTAGTATAGGTATATTTACATAATACATCTGTAAAAATTAAACAAGACAGATGAATACACACTGTGTTCAACAATAAAAGCCCTTGGATTGATCTGCTTCCTCTATAAATACAATATGCCTCTTAAAAACCATGTTTAACTGAAAAAGCCTTCATGACGCCAATCTGAAAAAGGACACCCATGAAGAGCTTTAATTATGTTACAAATGCTTTTGCTATAAACTCTGTGCAGTGGAATCAGGGAAAAACATAAAAGCATAACAACAGTAGCACTTTCTTGTCATTTGCAGTTTCTTCAAGTCCAGGGTACTAATTTTGATCCAGTCCCACTACTTTCTATTACAATATTCTAAAACCATTTTGAAATTTAATTCCATTTGAAATGAGGTGAATTTAAGTTCCATGAAAGAAATAGCTGAGTAGGATATCTTACCAAGACAGCCTTTCTGATTGAAATTCTGCATGAGAGGGAAAAAAGGTTGCAAAAAGCCCTTTGGGGTTAATTTCAACAACCTACCTAATAGTTTTTCATTCGATCAAAAAATTATGTCTCAGAGCTGCATTTACCTCAGTTCAAGCATGAAGTCATACCCAGGTGTCACCGCTCCAAACCTCTGACTTCTTACATTACTGGCAAAACTGTAGGTGAATTTCTTACAATGCTGTGTGAAAACACAAAGTCAGAACATATAGGTAAAGAGCTCAGTCAGTCTCATCTCTGAGCCTTGGTGATGCAACTGTAAGAAATATATTTTCAATAGCTCTGCCAGCTTGATAGAGAACAAATCAATCTATTTCAAGTCTAAACAATCACTCTGTTTTCACAAACACTACAGTACCTTTTGAGCTCTGTAACATAAACACAATTAAATTGTCTATATATAATATATACAGTATTTACATAATGTTTTTTTTATGTAAATAAATCTTGTTGATATTATAGTGGCTTTTGTTGCTATGACATGAATACAAAATGATTTTAAGGGGGTAAAGTGTGTGTGTGCGTGTTTGTATGTACCTTGTATGCCTTACTTTGTGGGGAAGTAAGGAATACTCCCCACAAGTAATACAATACCGGTGAAGTTTGACCCTGTAAGGTTATTTTTTGGTCACACAAAGAGATTGAAGTATTTTGAAAATGTAACATTGCAGATTGTTTCCAGTGAGGTTTGGGGTAGGGGGATAGAATATACAGTTTGTACAGTATAAAAACATGTGTGTGTGTGCGCGCACGTGCGTGCGTGCGTGTGTAGATTATAAGATGGCTAATTTAGTCTTTTTGTTGTTTTTTATTTTGACCACTGCCAGCACAAAATCTCAGTCTTTTGATAAACAGATATTCTATTTTTAATTTTGCCATTTCATCTGAATATCAACATCTGTTCGATTTAGTAGCTTACATTGTGTCTCTGCACAATACTGAGCTATGACATTTTATTTTGTAAATATTGCATTTATTTTATGCTAATAAGGAGTTTGTGAACACATCAGCGTTCTTAGATTTGCAGTATAAAGAGTATAGTTTTTATTAATTTTTTTAAGAATAATTGCACTTCAGGTAAGAACTGGCACAGAAGAGACCAAGTGGGATGTTATTGCCCTTGTTATTATTTTTAAATGTAGTACTATTGTAATTAATGGGGGCTATTAATCCATATTCCCATGAATTAAATGTATATTTCAGACATCTTTAAAATGATCATGAAACACAATTGAAACTTTATGGCTAACTGAGCAAAATCATTAAACATATATTTAGTGTTGCTAACTTGCTAATGTGACTTATCTTTAATGAAAATATGAAAGGTTAAATATGTAAATTAAATTGACTACATTTTCTTTCATTGTGTTTGAGCTTTGTCATCAATTAATTAGCTGAACCATATGGATGGTTAAAGTTGTTTTAGTATTGTAAATTAATGACACTAATATAAAGAGACTAAATAACTATAATATAAAAACAGCTTGCTCCAGACGGCGCAGGTCCAACATAAACGTTAAACATTGTTACAATGTGTTGTTAACAACTAAATTAATGTGTGTTTCCTAAAACTATAGAACTGATCCATGAATCACCAGCCTGCACGATAATCTAAATGTGTTACACTTAAGAAACACAATGCATATGCAGATTATTTTTAAGCAACATTTTAAGCAATCTTACCACATTTCTAACTTCAACATTTTACTGATTTGGTTGAGCACAATATAGTTTGTACATGTTGTGGGGTGTAAGTAAATGGCTTTACCTGCAGTTTATCAGGAGCAGTGATCATCATAGCGGCCACTAAGGCACCAGCTGAAGCTCCAGCACAGGCTTTTAAAGAGAACAGCAGTTTATCTCCATGCTTCAGTAACGCCTCTGTTACTCCAAGATGATATGCTCCTAAAAACCCAGCCGCAGCAAATGAGAAATTCACCGCCATCACACCTGTATACATGCAGAGGTATTTTCTTTTGAGAAAGGTTTAAAGATTAATACTAAAATCCGTGTTCAGAGAGTTCTGATAGTAAGGCTGGCTTACATTTCAGTCAGTGAATAACCTTGATGTTTTTGTACGTTGTTTAAAACTTAATTACGTGTTAGATATATTTTTAAAAAACTAAATCCAGTCATTATAGGTATCAAAAATACAATGCAATAGATTATTTACCCGTTTAAATGATCTAGCGCTCTTTACTTCACTGTAGTGCGTACTTCGAGTTTGTTTGACAACACAACAAAGCACATGTGCGCAAAGCTTCCGTGATTTAGACGTTTCAAAATAAAAGTCGTCGTACGTAGCGTATAGTCAACCAGTCATTAGGCTACGTGGTGAACGCACCACGTATTCATAATGTATAGGTTTACCCATAGACATTTATATTAATGTCTATGGGTTTACCCACGGAGTTTGTAACTTTTAGTTGGTTGTATAATAGTTGTTCATAAATTAGCATATAGTAATCATGGAATAAATGTCCTATTTAGGGTAGCTTATGTTATTCTAAAGAAAATGACTCAGGGCATATTGAATTATTTTATTTATAAGCTGCACTGCTTTTTGCTTAGGCTATTTATTGGTTGGAAATCATTATTCACAAGTCTATGTATTTGGTATTTAGTATTTACATTTATGTATAATTGTATTTAGTGTCTTTATTATTGTATCTTTTCAACATTCTCTTAATTCACCACATAAAAAAATGTGTACAGAAAATTCAAAACACGGAAGTTAGTTCTGACATTTAGAATAACATTTATTGTTATCTCAACAATTCATGCATTTTATCTGTGGCAAAGCATACAAACATTTAGCCTATTGCAGTTGTTTTTAATAAATACAGACAGCAAGGAGGCAGTATCAGGGCTTTTAGTAAAAACTAATTATGCATAGGTAAGTGGAAAACTAATAATTCTACTATATCATTATGCATTAGTTATTAACCATTTACAAATATGTTACATGTATTTGATATCATGTACACATGTCAAACTAGTGGTCACCTCCAAGACATGTAGACAAAACTTACTGTGACAGAGCCTCTGCTAACATTCTTCTTTTTTAATCCTCTTTGTGCCATCTGGTACTTCAGGCAATGACAAGGGACCTTCTCTTGTCTCGATCTGTTTCAGTGTTGGAGGCCGATTCAAGATTCAAACCTCTGATTTTTAGGTCTCTCTTGACTGTACTGTGCCAAGTCTCCTTTGGACGCCCGCGGTTCAATTTCCCCATAGGGTCCATCATAGGGCGATTCTGGGCAAAGACTTGGAGGGCATGTGGCAGACATGTCTTGTACATTGGAGCTGTTTCAGTCCTTCTGTGAAGTTTGTTGTTGGAAATCATGTTCGGCCAGAAGGAATCATGAGAATCCTCCTCAGGCACTTGCTTTGAAACACATCCAACTTGTGTTCAATGGCTGAGGTTGTTTTCCAGCACTCGGCACCATACAGTAGCACACTGAGAACTTTGCTCCTGAATATCCTGATCTTTGTTTGAATGATAAAGCCTGGCACTCTCTAGATGGGCTTGAACATGGCAAAGGCTTGGTTGGCCTTGCTGTTTCTGGTGTTGATGTCACATTAACCATCCATTGTTATTTTGCTGCTCAGTTGAGAGGGGTCTGGATGCAGTTTACACTGACTGGGTTGTCAAAGACGGCATGACATCAAAATTCAATTCTCATTTTTAAATGTATATAGTAGTGCTTGTTATAAATGATGTATATCTGTGCACTTCATTATTTTGTAAAAAATCATTTTGCCCTCATAATCTTTAATCAAATACCATAACCTTGTTGGCGCCAATGGCGTAGTGGTTAGTGTGTCAACACATAGCACTCCCGTGCTCACGACGACCCGAGTTCGGTTTCCTCCTCGAGGTCCTATGCCAATCTGTCCCCTCTCTCTGCTCCCCACACTTTCTCGTCAATACTACTGTCCTATCCATTAAAGGTGAAAACCCCGTTAATATGTAGCATAACCTTCCCTCCCCCCCAGAAACAGTTTTCTTCACTTCTGGTCACTTTGAATGCTTTTTGTGTAGGCTATCAGTCCGTGTCTCATATTTGCATTGTCTTTGCTGGAGGCGGTGTTTCGTACAAACATGATACAATTCCATCTGTAAAATGTTACTCTTTGTTCTCGTCATCATTGGGTATATGAAAACATTCTGCACCAGAGGGTGACAAGACGATGATTCCAGTGGACAGTGATCCTCCTCAACTGGGTGCAAACTGGCATTCAAATCTTCCTCGATTTTGTTAGCAACAACCATCTTCCAACAATCCAACTGATTCACAAGTCAAGCACCGCCCTACATTGTGTTTATTTCAGAAACCGCTTCAAATGGATGTACTTCACCATAGGGGAAAGAAAGGTCAACCTTAACTTCTATTTCATGCCGACTTTAATTGTAATGTTCTTCCTCAGGGTCTGGTTCTTCTTGCTGTTGACTTGATTGTGCTGACTATCTCAATGAGGCTTTCTGTCTTGTGCTGGATGCCAAATGTCCTCTACCAACATTAGAGTCCATTAAAATTGCTGTACATTTAGATTGAGTGACTAGCATCAATTCATGACTTTAAACTACATCAGTGTCTCTCCCAACCTTGCCGTAAACAGATGTATTATGTGGTGGAGCCCCAGAGATAAAGACACCTCATTAGTTATTAAGAAACATAACCTTGGCTAAGATTGAGAGGGCCTTTGTGGTTTAATTGTTCTTGCCCTGGCTAGATTACCTCTTCATTGCTCAAAATCACCACAGGCGTGTGCAAGCTGCTAGAGGTGGATCTCATTGAGTGCCCATATCCATGGCCTTTTCCCAAACACCATATATAATGCAGTCTTTTGGCCTTTGATCGCATGTGTTCTTGAAGTCCACAAGGGTACAGCATGTCCCATTTGTCATTTTAGATTTCAGAATGATGCCGTTGAGCTGTGCTGGGGAAGCTACTTAAACAAATGGCTTGCAAAGTGAGCTAAGCTACAGTACAATGGTTCAAAACATTGGCATTGTTATCTTAACATGACATTATTTTTGTTGTTTTGACCAATTGGTATTTTATGCACTAAAAGACATTTCTTTATTATTTTTTTTAATAATAAAATCAGTTTATAGAACTTTACTCAAACACAATGAAAATTAAAAATGCAGAGATACTGGGTTTTTTTGACTGAGAAAATCACTTATTTTTTCCAGATATATATATATATTTTTTACTTTGGGTGAATGTTTTACATGTTTGTAGAAATACATTTGCTGGCACAACAATAAACTCCAATAGTATCACATACTTTAATTAACACCACTATACAATACTGGTAATGTATTGTGATACAATTAATTTGTGAGTCAGGTTTGTGATCAGATTGGTTCATTTACTGTACAAGAATCATTGTTTTTCAAATCAATTTTGTTTTATAATGCCACACATGTTATACGACTAATGACAGTTTGTACAAATCAGTTCAGTAAATAAACTAAACGAGAAAAGTGGAAATGAGAAGATTAAACTGATTTGCCAGTTCCAAAAATTTAATTAGACTTGCCAGTTCTAAAAAAAAAACAAAAGAAAAAAAAAAACAAATGAAGAGATTTACTAGAGAGTCATAATTTCCAACTTTGTCATGCTATTAATAAGACAAGAATGTAGGAAGAGCGCCCTTGCCTCAGTCAACATTAAAAATGACTAATTGTGTAGACTTGGAGGAAGGGTTGAGTGTGGCATTTGTCATAGTTGTGGTTGTATTAGCTTTAACTTTAACCAATTTGTGGCTTTTGACCACTGGGGAACTGTTTAGAAGATACTGTAGCAATTAAACGGTTTGCCTAGACACTACAATAAGCTATTAACAGGTCCGTTCCACAGATCTGCTTGTAACAATGGCTTTCACACATTTTTTGATAAATGCTTATGGGCATTCCCCCGCATGCAGTCAGATTGCTTTTTGTCTTTTATGTGGAGTCCCTGGAGCGTAATTCCTCCAGTACATTCTTAAGTCAGCACTTATTTCTCACAGACCCAAAAACAATGCTCATTCTGCCATCACTGTAGCTGCTTATTGGGGTGTCAGCACAAATTTCCTGCTCCTTTACTTCTGTTTACGGTACATATAATGTGCTGAAGACAAGTTATGGCTCTGGGGAGAATAATAAAACTGGAAAGTGTGTGTGTGCTTGTTACATACATATCTGTGCATGTTTGCTAGGTACTGAAGAAGGCACAGATGAGCATGGGTGTGTGAGAAACAACTGAAATTGGACAGCAAGCAGTTATGTGTGGTTTTGTTTAAATTACGATATGAATTCTCTTAATAGTTCTGATTAAATCAATTTGGATTACATTATCAGATTATTAGGTACTCATAATAATAACAATACAATTATCCCAAGTAAATTACATTTTTAAAACACTCCAAATCAGATTCCAGTAACCTCCTATGGAATGACATATTATTCAGATAATGGCAATACATTTTTCTATAATTTTTTCTCATGAGTTTTCTTTCTAAAAAAATTACAGTGTGTCATTTTTTTAAATTTGAATATTCACAATATAGAACATTCATTTAAACATCATGATGTATATAAATTGTGATCCCTGCTTGTGAATTGAGGGGGGAAAGCACCTCTCAAGCAGTTCTACTGTGTATGAATAAAATGTTTAAAGAAATTAAATAATTTTAAAACTCGGGATGAGCACACCCTATTTTGAAAAACAATATTTTTATCAGTTTCTCAGTGACTCTATTTTGAACATAATATTTTGGTGCTTTGAACAAAACAGATTTGTTAAACAGATATATTTATTAAAATCGTATTTTACTTGCCAAACATCTTTATATATAGAATATAATACATTTAAATTCAAGTGAAATATTGCCAAAAAAATTACAAACTACAAAGTATCTCTTGAGTTTTCTTCTTTTTTTATTTAATATTTTCCCCTAACACATACATTTGGATGTACACATTTTTGGACCTTTATTGTAAGTTATTTTGTTAGATAATCTCCAGATTTGGCTGCAGTCCTGACTAAACTAATGTATATGCACAAATAAAATATTGTATATCATCCCAGAAAATAATAATTTAAAAGATATATTTGTGAGGGGCGATACAGTGGTGCAGTGGGTAGCACACTCGCCTCACAGCAAGAAGGTCGCTGGTTTGAGCCTCGGCTGGATCAGTTGGCATTTCTGTGTGGAGTTTGCATGTTCTCCCCGTGTTCGCATGGGTTTCCTTCGGGTGCTCCGGTTTCCCCCACAAGTCCAAAGACATGCGCTATAGGTGAATTGGGTAAACTAAATTGGCCTTAGTGTATGAGTGTGTGTGTAAATGAGTGAGTGTGTATGGATGTTTCCCAGTGATGTGTTGCGGCTGGAAGGGCATCCGCTGCATAAAACATATGCTGGATAAGTTGGCGGTTCATTCTGCTGTGGCGACCCCAGATTAATAAAGGGACTAAGCCAAAAAATAAATAAATATATTTGTGAGGGGTGTACTCAAATATTTTTATACACAGTATAATTTGTATATACACAGTCAAGCCCAAAACTATTCATACCCCTGGCAAATTCTAACTTAAAGTTACTTTTATTCAATTTTTTTTATTTTCCAGAAATGACACAGGCTTCTCCAAAAAGGTAATAATACGATGCACAAGAGGCATCATTGAGGGAAAATAGTTGCAACATAGGCTCATTCTGAAAATGTAGCCCTACTGTATATACATTTCTGTATATCGCGAATTATGTAGCCAGAAGTACGTATGGCTGCATTTCGTTTTTAAACAAATGCTACCGGACGGTATGATGCCGGTTTTTTTCATGCTTTCCAGCTGACCGCTTACCTCCGTATGGACGGCTTTACCAGTTTGTCCAGTAGCTTGCCAGTATGTCGGCGGACTTGAGACGCAGAGAGGAGTTGACCACAACAACAGGGTTCGAGTCCAGCGAAGAACGGTTCCAGAAAGCAGGTAAGAAATAAACAAAAGCCAAAAAATAAAATAAACAAGTAAATAACAGGGTGAAAATGTGGTAAAATCTGAAAACGTGGTAAAAATCAGGCTAGGGCTTTTCTTTTTTTGGATTGCTTTTTAAAACTGTCGGTTGGGTTTAGGGAAGTGGGTGGGCGGGTCAAATGGTGCTTTTGGAAACAACATTGGTTGGGTTTAGGGAAGGAGGAGGGTGGGTCAGTCGATCGGTCAGTCAGTCAGTCATTCAGTCAGTCAATCGACAGCGGCCTCTGGTGGATTCAGCGAGAACAGCAAGTGAATGGCACCCACGAGAGAAATTTGAGATCTGAAAAAGTGTACACAGTGGCCTCTGGTGGATTCGCAAAAACAAAAACATAGCTCCTGGGATGTATTTGGTGCTATTTGGTGTATTTGGTGTATTTCGTTTTCAGAATGAGCCTGGGTATTTCTCAGCTTTTATTTACATTTGAACAAAAAGTGGCAGTCAGACAAGGGTATGGATAATTTTGGGCTTGACTGTGTACACTACCTGACAAAAGTCTTGTTGTCGATCCCAGTTTTAAGAGCAAATAAAAAAAAATAACTTCACTTCTAGTTGATCATTTGGAAAAGTGGCAGAAGGTAGATTTTTTTTAAGATGACTTATCTGTTGAACTGCATCCCAATCATCACAAGACTGCAGAAGATCTATTGTAACCCGCATGGACCCAAGATTCTCACAGAAATCAGTCAAGTTTGGTGAAGGAAAAATCATGGTTTAGGGTTACATTCAGTATGGGGGCATGCGAGAGATCTGCAGAGTGAATGGCAACATCAACAGCCTGAGATATCAAGACATTTGTGCTGCCCATTACATTACAAACCGCAGGAGAGGGCAAATTCTTCAGCAGGATAGCACTCCTTCTCATACTTCAGCCTCCACATCAAAGTTCCTAAAAACAAAGAAGGTCAAGGTGCTCCAGGATTGGCCAGCCCAGCACCAGACATGAACATTATCAAGCATGTCTGGGGTAAGATGAAGGAGCAGGCATTGAAGATGAATCCAATTAATCTTGATGAACTCTGGAAGTCCTGCAAGAACGCTTTCTTTGCCATCCCAGATGACATTATTATCAAGTTATTTGAGTCATTGCAGAGATGTATAGATGCAGTCGGCCAAGCTCATGGGAGTCATACACAATATTAATTGTTTTTCCGCTGCACCATGACTTTATATTTTATACTGTGAATTATTTCTGTTAAGTGACAAGACTTTTGTCTAAGCAAAGTCAAACCTTACTTTCATAATTAAATAATAAAAAATCAAGGCATGATCATATTTTATTTTGGTAAAATAAGCGTAATCTAGAGGCCTTTGCTTTTCATATAAGCCACTTCTGATACCAAATGATTAACTAGAAGTCAAGTTATTGTTTGTCGTTCCTAAAACTAGGATAGGCGACAAGATATTTGTCAGGTAGTGTATATATAATTTTAAACAACATCAAAACATTGAGAGTTTTCTGTTGAAATCTGTTGGTCATTTTCCAGCATAACCAATAATGAGAGTTTGGGCTACTGATTTATTGAACTGTAGAATAAAAATAATGTAATTGTGGTGATCCGTCTGATGGACTGTATTTTAGTATGACAGTGATTCCATATTTGTTATATCTCTTGCTCTTCTGATAATGTTTCTTCAGCAGTTCTAGCGTATAGCACTTTGACAACAGAGGTCTATGTCTGACAATGATTTGAAGGTACAACACGAAGAGTCTTTAATGTAAAGGTATATATCATCCTCTCTCTGTGATCTTCCTAATAATTTTACTTCATCACCAAGAAGTAATATACAGTTTTGGCACATCAACCTAATAAGGACAAATTCCTAATCATGAAAAGCTTCTCAGAGATATACGTCTGCAGAAAATAAGCTGTCTCTGCCTGAACTTAAATAAAAAAAATTATACTTTTTTTTAAACACTCAGTCATGCTTAATCACAGCTAATTAAACTTTTCTAGCTAATACCTATCACAGAGGGATTAATACCCAGCCAGCAGATGAATGAAACGGGTTTTAAGGTGCTTGTTTTCACACAGTCATTGACAAAGTCGGGGCAAGGTCACCTGCTGTAGATAGTGAAAATCTGCCCCTAAGATCAAATGGCCCCTTATAGATGGAGCCGAAAGCCTGCTTAAGGGGCAACGAGGATGAAAGGAAATATGGAGGAGAGGGGAAAGAGAGAGAGAGAGGAGTCAACAGAAGGGTGTTGGGCCTCCGCAGAGAGGGAAAGAGAGAGATGATAGTGTGTGACAATTATGAGAAGGTGTCATATTTCAAAAGTGTGTGCATAAGGCAGACATATAGTACACTGATCTGTTCACAGTGAGCAGCAGACAAGATATGTGAGTTTCATTTCATGCTTTTGACATATTTTGTAATAAGCAGGGCTTTACTTAGTAGACAGTTTTGACATTTATAGGCAAATTCAGTTGTTTTGTAGTACTGTTGTATTTTTGCTTGTCACAGAACTCACCTTTTGAGAGTAATAACTGCAGTGTCTTATTAAATAGCATGCATGTCTGTCTACATTTGCATTGCATATGCATTTGATTTAAGCTTTTACAAGAAACTGTGTTTCAAGGTATAGATTTTTATAATTCCATGACACTGCAATTATAGACAGTTTTAATAATAATGCAGATTATCTAAATTGCTTCCAATTTATATTCCACAGGTGTATCTGTGGAAATTGTGCCAACAGAACAAAAAAAATATATATACTGCTTGGATATTGAAAACATGTCAGTAAAAAGCTTGTAAACAATATGTGACATAACATTACATTTACCTCAAAGTCATTCAGTGTCTATAGCTTGCTAGTAACCTGTGATATAATGTGCAAATGATAGACCTCCTTATATATTTACAGCATTACAGCTGAGATACATTTGTTTTTTATCCTTTCAAAAATTGTTACAATATATTATTACGAACTGTAAACAACTGTTAAATTAATAATATTCATTCATTCATTTTCTTTCGGCTTAGTCCCTTTATTAATCTGGGGTTGCCACAGCGGAATGAACCGCCAACTTAACCAGCATATGTTTCACGCAGCGGATGTCCTTCCAGCTGCAACCCATCACTGGGAAACACCCATAC
>CAIGQW010054073.1:10509905-10528730 GCA_903798125.1 Danio choprae | reverse complement strand
TGTATGTATGTATGTATGTATGTATAAATGTAAGTCAAATAAACATTCTTGTAACAATGCAACACATTTTTTTCCAATAGGTATTTAAATGAGTGCCCCACAAAGGGTTAAAATTATTCTATTTTTATATTATATTCACTTAAATCCAGTTTGTTTGTAATCATACAATTTCCCCTTGCATGAGTAACTATGTAGTAGTTTTTAATATTTATTTTATTTATTTTTGTAATGTGCCAGATGTAAAGCGCACTTGCTCAGAGGTACATAGGTACTTAATATTTTACAATATGGATGTACTAATATACCATAATTAATTTTTTATTAATATATAGAAGATAAGAGTTAATGTATAACTCATGAAGAACTACACACAAAATGTTGGTATTTTCCCATGCTTCAGATGCTACTTTTTCCACAAATCCAGCATTGAACTTACTGGTGGATGAAGCAGTCGATCAAGCAGTCCTTTGTAAAAAACATTTTGTATAAATATGTGTCATATATTGTGCACATTCCTCACAATCGTTGGACCATTTCCTTTAAAAATGAAATTCAACCTCAATGGCTTAGATGTAGAGAGTCTTATGTTCTTTGGTTTATTGAACAACAGAGCATTTGTAATGTTTTTTTCTTTGTATTTTGGGCACATAGGCCTACTGTACATTTACACTAGGCCTATGTTTAAATAAATAAACAATGCTTAAATAAATAAACAGTGATATCTACTGCTTTAGTTCACTCAGAGAGGGTCTGCTATTATGGCAGATGAATGGCAGTCATGAACGGAGATTCACTACTTTTATGTAAGAGTAGGGAAACTCTGGAACAATGAGTTGAAACGATATCTAAAACAGTCCATGGTTGTTCGATTGTAATGTTATGAAGCTTCAAGAATACTTTTGTGTGCACAAATTATGAATTTATTCAACTAATTATTCTCTTCATTGTCAGTTCAGGGTGCGTGATTAAACCACTGCCAGCACATTGTTTGGAATAGATTTTTGGTACCTTTCCGGACTTTGAACCTCTAGCAAATCGCAACCTTTGCTGTCTATGGAGGATCAGAAAACTCTTGGAATTCATCCAAAATATATTAATATTAATAAGATGAAAGCAGGTGTCAGGGGGTTGGAATAGCATGAGGGTGAGTAATTAATGACATTGACTCATTTTCATTTTTGGGTCAACTATGCAGTACATTTAATTCTAATAGTTTCACTGCATGATTTTACATTCATACCATATAAGTGATAAAACATTTAGGCACAATCCAATGTATATAAGCTGGTAATAATTGGTCTCACATGAACGATAAATAAGATTATACACTGTTAACAGTGATAGTCCACATATACTTCAATATGTATATATAATTCAAAGTATGTTGTAAATGTATGAGTCATAAATGTTCAGCTACAATATTCTATACAATGCATACCAAAATGAGAAAGTGTCCCTATACAAAAGCTACTGATTTGTTATCAGTAAAGGTTGACATCAAAAGCCTGGAATGAATGAGTCTGGCAGTTATTCTATGTACTGTATGTTCATCGGATGCTACAGCATTAGACACAAATTATGTCATTCATCTGCAAGGCTGTGTGAATTACTCAATCATTCAGTTTATCAAAACGGAAATCACCATTCCAGATGAACATGAAGTTGTAACAGAGCAGCTGGAAATCTATTCATGAGACACAATAGAAGTAAAGAAAATACTCTCCGAGCATCATTTTCTGCCAGTGCTATCCAGCAGCCATTTTTAACCTTGCATGTCTCACATGTTCAGCACGATCACAAGGTCGACCACAAGGTCACACAAAACAATTATGTGCTATTGTTCCAGCTTTCTTTTTATATTTATTCACTGAAGTTTCCTATTCTCCCAACTCTGGTCAGGTCAGGACCTGGGCAGAAAACTCAGCCATCAGGCTGATTGGTAAATGGACATTTATTGCTCACAGTTGTGTTTTTTTCCACCCTCTGACCTTGTCTACTGTGCTGTGCCATGTGAAGATGTAACTGCTTGGTCTAACTCAGCTTACGGTTGATCTTTTCAGAAGGGAAATGCTTATGTTTTATTAATTTGAGGGTGTATGGATTTAAAAAAAGGGTTATATTATTTGGTTATTTGTCATCTGTCCAAGTTATAAAAAGTTCAACTTCAAGTAAAAAAAAAAAAGTCTAATTTATCTTGTTATTTTCATATGTATAGGCTATATTTTAATAATAGTAATTTCTTTAGTAACATTGGTAAATAGAACAATAGATGCTTTTTGGAACAACAGATACAATCGAAAGCAGCAAAATGGCAGGCATTTGAAGTTTATAATGAGCAAAACTTTTAAAAAACCACAGATCAAAGGTTTTCACAGTTTTTGTTTACATTATTTATTCAGAGTATGTTTGCACTAGCAGTTAATTTGTTACACTTGGCAAATATGCAGATTTATTATAGCTGACCCAAACCATAAAACAGGAATTCACAGTGGAATAGCAGTTTGTTTACATCAGGCATGTAGGGTTTCACCACAAAATATACACTGTTCAATTCAGTTATGTGTTCTCAAAATAAACTATTTTAACCCAGTTTATTGTTAATTGGCTTCAGTAAGTATGTCATTCATGCGTTTATCTTCCCCTGTAATGTAAACACTGTGCCTCATGAGCACCATCACAACCCAGAGAGCAGTTCACTCAAATCCGTAATCACAGATTATGGCTACTCTTTAACTGTTTAACTATCAAGAGATCATGCATTACGCAAGAAAAAATAAAAAAATTGGCCGAAAGAAATACAAACTTTAATTTGAAGACTTTGATGGACTCTTATGGAATTCAATCAGTATGCCAAACTTGCATTGTTTCTTATGAACACGTAAGCCAAATTTTTATGTTTGCCACACTTTAGAGCTCTACTGCTATGCACTATGTGAACAGCAAACAGCAATGTGTACAAGCTGTGGCGCAGTGGGTAGCGATGTTGCCTCACAGCAAGAAGGTCGCTGGTTCAAGCCTCGGCTGGGTCAGTTGGCATTTCTGTATGGAGTTTGCATGTTGGCATGGGTTTCCTCCGGGTGCTCCGGTTTCCCCCACAAGTCCAAAGACTTTCCCTATAGGTGAATTGGGTAAGCTAAATTGTCCGTAGTGTATGTGAGTGAATGAGAGTGAATGGGTGTTTCCCAGTGATGGGTTGCAGCTGGAAAGGGATCCGCTGCATAAAACATGCTGGATAAGTTGGCGGTTCTTTCAGCTGTGGCGACCCCTGATTAATAAAGGGACTAAGAGGAAAAAAAATGATGATGATGTGCAATGGTTGATTTGTTTTGGCAATTCTTGTAGGTGACACTATTTTTGCAGTAACTATTGTACATACAGTACATCATCTTTAAGACAAAAATATTCCAAGATTTTAATATGGATATGTGGAGGATTCACGCCTTAAAAGTGTCCCTCAGAAAGACTTGTTTCTCATGAATATAAGAAAGTTCTGAAGTGACACAAAAAACACCGGACGCAAAGGACCTGTAATAAAAAGTTTATCTTAGATGCACATTATTTTTGAGTGTATCTTTGGTCTTTCTCTAAAGTGCCCTGCTTGAACATCAATTATGCAGTTTAGAACTGCGTGTCTAACATATTGCATTTTCGCCAGCTATAAAAATCGAGTAAAGAAAGCATGTCTCATAGCATTTGCATAAAATCATGATGAAAATATGAAAATGATCAGACATTTGCTTTTTTATTGCAAATAATGTCAAAAGAGTCATTTGGAATTCCTAAAGTATAGAAGTGTTGCACTGTAAAAAGTGATTATATTTATAAAGTAAACAAACTCTGGGCATATTTATATGGTTAAGTATAAAGTTAAGTTAATGGATTTACTGACTATTTCAGGTAAAACCATCTTGTTGCTTTTAAGGCAATGGGTTTACTCACTTTTTAAGTAACTAATCACTTTTTACAGTTCTGATAAGATCAGGACCTGTAGGCTAAGATGTCTGCGCATCAGGGGTCTTAAGCCACAACGATACTAGAGTTTGAACTTGTAAATTTCAGTCGGATGGTTAAAACTGTCACCTCACAGCAAGAAGGTTGCTGGTTCAAGCCCCAGCTGGGCCAGTTGGCATTTCTGTGTGGAGTTTGCATGTTCTCCCTGTGTCACATGGATTTCTTCCAGGTGCTCTGGTTTCCCCAACAGTTCAAAGACATGCGGTGTAGGTGAATGAGATGAACTAAATTGGTCATGAGTGTGTGGAATGTTAGAGTATATGTGTGTTTCCCAGCACTGGGTTGCAGCTGGAAGGGCATCCACTGCGTAAAACATATGCCAGGATAGTTGGCAGTTCATTCTGCTGTGGCGACCCCTGATAAATAAGCCAAAGGAAATTGAATGAATGAAGTTGGCGGTTCATTCTGCTGTGGCGACCCCAGATTAATAAAGGGACTAAGCTGAAAAGAAAATGAATGGATGAATGAATGAATGGTGCTGCAAAAATGGATGGGATCAAAGAAGATGATGCGACACTGATAAAATGAGAGATTTCTCCATGTATTATTTCTCCATAAAATTCTATACAGAGACATCCTGTTTTGATCTATTGTTCTCACGCATTCACGTGACACAAGTTCACCAAACTTGAACTTTGGAACGCAGCTACATGCAAAACTTGTCACACAAGCTTGCTTTTCTGTTTTTTGGTGCATTATTATAGTATTCTATAAACAGTAACTAACTCCAGTGAGATTCTGAAGCGTGTATCCAATGGAAGCTACACTATCCCATGATGCCATGCAAGAGAATTCATGAATGGGAGTGAAGTGACATAACTAACATGGGCAGGTTATGTAATAACAACAAATGGCAGATGTAGTTTGTCCAAGTTCCATTTATACTACTAACAGTCATGCTATATAGAATGTACATTTCTAACGGTCATGTAGTAAATCCTAATTCAAATGTAGTACCTCCCCGAGTAGTAGGCAATTTCAGACACAGCCCAGGGCTTCACACCTTTGGAAAAGTGGGGGAAGCTCTAACCTGTTGATTTTTAAGTTTGAATACATCAGATTTGGTTTGGTCACATGGTCAGGAAAGGGATAAAAGAACATTGTAACTTTTGCTTCTCTTTTCTTTCTGCTATGGCTGGCTTCCTTGGGCTCTTTCTATGCACCCTGCTATGGACTCATTCCTTCTCATTTTTATAAAATAAAACCCATATAACTACAGCTCCCTGGCTTTCCTAAATGTGTGTACATATTTCATTCTATTGTCATTTTATTAAAATTACAAAGCACAAAAGGGTTCTGTGTATTTCTACCTTGAATGGTCATTATGGTCAAGTTGACCACATACATTTCAGTGTCTGTTACTTTTTTCCTGTGCTTTTGAAAATGTATGCCTCTGTTGCCTAGCAACTTTCTGCTAACAAAAAACATAACTTTCAGATAGCAGAAACATAACTTGAGACATATCTTTCAAAACAACATTTTCACTGTGGTGAAAAAACTTTGCTCTCCTGCTATCCAGGCAAGGTGCAACTTGTACAAAATGTACAGGCTATATTAGAAAACATGTCTTATTTTATGTT
Source organism: Danio choprae (assembly GCA_903798125.1). NCBI lineage: Eukaryota > Metazoa > Chordata > Actinopteri > Cypriniformes > Danionidae > Danio > Danio choprae. Next base: position 10,523,139 of record CAIGQW010054073.1, on the reverse strand, counting down.
AATGATATTAAAATATGGCAACAGACATTCACAGCTTAATTTTATAATCTCATTAAAAGCTTTAAATGTAATTATGACGTACAAAAATTCAATTCAGTATATGTACGGTCAGAATGCTACTAGAATGCCAGAATGCAGATATAATGCTATACTGAATGCCATTCTAGTAATTAAGATAGTTCCAGTGTAAAAGCATTTCACTTCTCCATATATATTTCAAATGGTCTGTGACTTACTTTTGATTCAATGTGTTGTTTATTTATAAACTAATTTCGAGAGGATCACGTGCTTATGATTGACCACCGCTGGTCCGGCATCAGCTAACACATGATGCACCAATCAGATGATTCCTAAGTCCCTATAAATACCCAGAGTTTCTTACCTCAGTTATCTTCGTCTTAAAAGAATCCCCCCTCCACCCCTACTCCTCCCCCCTTTTCCTAGATAGGGCGGCACGGCAGACCAGTGGTTAACACTGTTGCCTCACAGCAAGAATGTCACTGGTTCAAATCCTTAACCAGGCCAGTCGACGTTTCTGTGTGGAGATTACATGTTCTCCCCATGCTCGCGTGGGTTTTCCCCAGCTTCCTCCTACCGTCCAAAGACATGCAACATAAGTGAATTGACCAAACCAAACTGGCACCATAGATGAGCTCTTAGTCAGCAATATATCTCTCCATAGCAATTCTTAACTTGTCATTAGCCATAAACAAGCAGGGGAGTTCTTGAGACCTACCTGAGCTTGAGGATCCTCTGAGCTCAGGGCTCTCTCCTGAGACAGCATGCCAAACACGCTTTATTATCAATCATCAGCTAAGTGTGAACTCTTAACATTTACATTGCTGCATATTGCCATACAATGTAGTCACAAAATAGCAACACTCTCATATTTTTCAATTATAACTGCGCTTATGTTTTGTGATAAAGTGGCAATAGAAATGTACAGTTTTACCATTATACTTACAGTACGATGTTTCTTTAGTCAAAAAGCATATTTTTGCTTTTAGTTCAAAGAAGCATATCATATTTACTACCATACTACTACCTATAATGGGCATGCACATATAATGGATTACTATTATATATTTTAACAAAAAATTATTATTATCACAGTTCTCTCTGCTTAAAATACTTGATGTCTTTGCAGAGATTCACATTGGTCAGTAATTGAGGTCAGGGTCTCCAGTCAATCCATTATTTCCCAATTAATTTTGCCTCTGAATGAGGAGGAAATGGCAAAATTGTGACACTGGTCATTACAGCATTTCTCATAGTAAAAAAAAAAAGACACACAACATAAAAACGAATCAGAATATATATTACTTAATTTCAATGTTCAAAAGTATGTATTAAAACCCGTTATCTTCAAAACGTGAAGGACTGATTTATTAAAACACTTCGATAATACATTTCAAAGTTGGTAAAAAAAAGTAATAAACGCTGGATATAGTGCATATTCAGCAAAATGCTCATTTCGTTCCTTCTTTCGAACTGACATGTTTTGGATACTAATTGCTTTCATGAGATAGATATGTGTTATATGACATTTTGCTTAGAAGTAAAGTAAAGTCTGTTTTATTGAGGTCTTTATGTGTTTGAAACACTGTACTGTAACTCTAGTAGACTAAATCACTTCAGTGACGGGGATGATTTTGATGCCAAGAGGCCCAAATCCTACCTTCAATTGCAAATTAATTGATATGGAAATGTTACTAGATTGTACATCTTTTTTTTTTTTCTTCAAAACATAATGGCTGTCATTTATAAGATTATTTTCATGCAACCATTTACAAAAGACTGTATATCACTTAGCAATAAAGACATTTTAGGAAGGATGAAATACGATGACCATTTTAAGTCTGGGTATTAAAAAAACAGGACATCTGCTTACCTTATTTATGGTGCTTTTGCAATTCTAAATGGAGTAAAGAAGCATCTGCCAAAGACTATTGTTAAACTGTCAGCGATAGTTAATCCTGACTAGCCACCAAATGTTTAGAGTGGTTTTCATTCATTTCATGAGACAGAACACACACCCCATCATCTGAACATCTCTGTTTATTTTCTACCCTTCCTGTTCTGCCATGCCTTCATAAATGAGAGCTGGATAGAATGAATTATGCATAAGCCAAACACTGTGCTCCGTTGCATATTTCTGTTGTCTTGTCTGAAGTATTTGACCTGATCAAATATTAATCTTTGATTCCAAAAATAAACCGGAATGCATTACAAAAATTCAGATGATCTGTTTTTTTCCCCCTCCGGCTGTGCTTTTCAGACAGAATTCAACCGGTGGGACGGGTGGGTGGAGTGTTGTCTCACTCACCACTCGCAAATTAGACCTGATAAATAAACATGGGTTTAAGCAGCCATTTCTAGAAGACCTTGTACATTCATTCCATTAAGCAGAGTATTTTAGTTGTAAATGAGTGCTATATTAAGTGGTAAATATTTAAGTACCAAATTGCAGTGCACTCACTGCAAAAAAACTCATTTGGGTTGATTGTTTCTTTGTCCAGAAGATGAAGGGAAAAGAAATGTCATTAAAATCTTGCTTTAATTAAACAGGGAATTTTGTCTATACTGATTTTTTTAGGAACAACAGCTATTTTTAATTAATTTCAAGCTCATACGTTCCCATAGGAGAAAAAAAAAAAAAAAAACATGTATTAAAGAATGTTTCAGCTGCTTTTATCCACATTATCACGTTTGATAGGGTCCAAAACTTTAAAGATAGGCTTTAAATATAAACTCGATTATATTGAGATGTTGATATATAGTGAACCAGTATGTAATCCTGGAATCAGAAACCTGACAAAAACAGCTGAAACATTAATACACATGCTATATTTTGTATTAGTTTAAAATCAGTGATGATTTAAAACATTAGTAATCCTTAGCAGTTGTTGGGTTTGCGATGGCATGAAATGAATCCATACCATCCATTTGTAATTCTTAGCACAAGTAACAGAGTTGATAGAAAAGGGATCTGGGAATGACACAGAACAACATAATTACATCATATTATATACAACTCAGTTGATATTTTGAGTGTAACGCCATTGGTGGCGGATGGTGACAGAACGAGACGGAGAAGGAGATATATAACAAAACGGGTTTATTAAACACTTACGGGAACATATACTGGATGCGGGAAGACAGGACGACACAAGACGAGACCCACACGATTCAAAATACCGGACCACAATGGACACAGACTAAAGGGTATAAATGGATGAAGGAATGATTAAGGTAATCACACACAAGGGATGAACACAGGTGGAACAGATTAACAATGACGGTGGCGGGAGAAAGACAAAGGCACGTGACAACAACAAACGATGACGCGGACGAACACTGACATTGAGTACTTTGACTTTCATAGTATCAAGAAATACAGCTGATGTTCTTCTAACTATATCTTTAACCTAAAGCCATTGCGGCAGTTTAAAAATCATGGGAAAACCTCAAAGATCCCAAAAGTTATTATGCCTGAGCGTTTGCAGCTCTCCACCTTTGAGCTTAGTGTCATCACACCTCGTTCTGGCTCTAATGAGCTACATTAGTCAAATCCATTTTCAGCCATATTTGGAACTGAACAAAACCTTCCTTGGTTTTGATGTGCTTCATTTGCTGGTGCTCTGCAGAGACTCCTGTCAGAGGCATTGGCTGACGCAAACATATTTAAATATCTTTGGATGTCTGTATGTTGCCAGGGAATTTATTTTTTGCTCTTTCTGTATGAATCAACCATTCATCCTTCTCGCATCCTTTGATGAGCCTCTGTTTATGTCTAATGAGTCTTACCAGAGTTTTCGCTGTGCATCTTGTCGAACCCCACTGTTCATTTCCCGGAGTGCTTTAGTTGTCCTTATTGTTTGCATACAGGATTATTTCCAGCGTGTTAGACACAGAAGAACTTGCATGTTTGACAGATGGTTTTGGGATTAAGCAATTGATTCATTTTAAATAAGCAGAGTTGAGGAGTGGCTAGGGAAAAAAACTGGCTGTGTGGAGTTTGCATGTTCTCCCCGTGTTCGCATGGGTTTCTTCCGGGTGCTCTGGTTTCCCCCCACAGTCCAAAGACATGTGCTATAGGTGAATTGGGTAAGCTAAATTGTCCATAGTGTATGTGTGTGAATGAGAGTGTATGGATGTTTCAAAGTGATGTGTTGCAGCTGGAAGGGCATCTGCTGCATAAAACATATGCTGGAAAAGTTGGCGGTTCATTCTGGTGTGGTGACCCCTGTTTAATAAAGGGACTAAGCCGAAAAGAAAATGAATGAATGAATGATAAGAAAAAGAAGAACATAAAAGTAACTTCATATTCATAGAAAATGCTTCTAGCATCATTTAATGCTTTAATTAAAATGATTTTATTTAGCTATTTATTTAATTTAACTATAAACATTTATATGACTGTTACCGTTTTATTTAGTGAGAGAAATAATGTGCCCACCAATGTTCTAAGGAAAACTTTAAAAGGTGAACGGAATAAAATAAATAAATAATAATAATATGAAATGTTTTCTTTTTTTCAACCTACACATTTAAAAATCAACAAATGCAGCTTTTAAAATGTAAGATGAAATCCAAACAATGACACTGACTTTGACTAAAAGCTGCTAACATCATGTATTTGCCCAAGGCTCTTTCACACAGCAAGCCTGATACATTCACTGATATTTGAATGTCGTGGAAAAATGCTGCTCATCTCCTTTAAAAGCACACCAACCCAAGGCCACTAACAGTGCCTTTTATTTATTTGCACTCTTCCATACAATAGACTTTAGTGTTATTCACGTTCTTCAATGAAATCCAGAGCACAGCATATACAGCTCTAAACACTAACCATAATGTACTTATGTATACAATCTCTATAAGAAGAACAGAGTAAAATGCATACTCTGAGAATATACTGTATTTATTTAATGAAATTATGCATATTTTTTCAGCCCTATTGGCGTGAATTGCATGTTTAATTAATGGCATAAACGGATTCATAGTTTATGATGTCACATATTGACTTTTTTTTGGACAGTTATTGCATGTGAGCTTAAGTTTTATCACTCTTTAAGCCTCTCTGTGCTCTTTGTACCTAGTATATAAACACATCAATCCGTTTGTTATATCAAAATTAAATTAAAAACTTTAAAAATAGTAATACAATTAGTCTTTTTCTACATCAGTGTTTGTCCCTTAACATAAATATTCTTCTCAAAAGAGAAAGAAGAGAGGAGAAGAGAGGACAGAGAGAGAGCAAGAGCACAGTGAAGCATCCTAATGTTTCACTTAGAGAACAGGAAGAGTAATTGTGTCACTCAAATCAATGTCCTCTAAGGTATCTATAAAGGTGGCTATCAGAATTCACACCCCAGATTTGGAGCCTCTTGAGATGGATTTTGTGAAATGATCTATTAAAAAAAAAAAAAACTTCCTCACTTGTGACCTTTATGCCTGGGAGACTTTGCCCTTAAATTTCAAAACTTCACATTGCACATTTAAAACTGTTAACATATAAGGTCATTGTTTAATATAGGTAAACAAAAACTTGGCTTATCTTGTTCCATATTTCTTGGCTTATTATAGTTCCATATACATTGTACTTTACCTGTACCCTGGGTTATTCATTCATTCATTTTCATTTCGGCTTAGTCCCTTTATTAATCTGGGGTCGCCACAGCGGAATGAACCGCCAACTTATCCAGCATATGTTTTACGCAGCGGATGCCCTTCCAGCTGCAACCCATCACTGGGAAACATCCATACACACTCATTCACACACATACACTACGGACAATTTAGCTTACCCAATTGACCTATAGCGCATGTCTTTGGACTTGTGGGGGAAACTGGAGCACCCAGAGGAAACCCACGCCAACATGGGGAGAACATGCAAACTCCACACAGAAATGCCAACTAACCCAGCCGAGGCTTGAACCAGCGACCTTCTTGCTGTGAGGCGATCTTGCTACCGACTGCGCCACCGTATACAAAAAAACCATTACATACTGGTTCACTATATATCAACATCTCAATATAATCGAGTTTATATTTAAAGCCTATCTTTAAAGTTTTGGACCCTATCAAACATTTTTACTAAAGCTGATATATACACTCAACAGCCACTTTATTAGGTACACCTGACTACCAACATTTTGCTTTAATGAGTCATAATATAGGTTCACTAAAAGGTTAGTTCACCCAGAAATGAAAATGATGTCATTATTTACTTGTGCTGTTACAAACCCCTGAGACCTTTATTCATCATCTGAACACGAATTAAGATATTAAGATATATTAAATCTGAGAGCTCCCTCATTCTTCATAGACAGCAATGGTCCCGACTCGGTCAGTAGGGTGTGTGTTCACAAGAACACTGTGACCTGATGTTTATCCTGAACGCCTGTGCGAAACTTCCTCTGCTTGAAACAAATAACAGGTGCATCCGAAGTACACATCAGCTGCGTGACACACATAAAGAGTACAGCACACTCGTAAGCATGCGCCCTATACTGACACTGAGGAGAAGAAACTGTTAAATAAAGTTGTTATTTTTGTTTTATGTGTGTTTAAAGTATTGTCGTAGCTTGATAATTATCCTATCCTTAGCTTGATAATAATCCAATTACTGTTTATGGAGGATGAAGAACTCACAGATTTAATATAATACCTCTTAATTTGTGTTCTGAAGATGAATGAACGTCTCAGAGGTTTGGAACGGCATGAGTAATTAATAACATGGTTTTTGGGGCGAACTAACCCTGCTTAATATTTTTTTTTCTCAAATATTTTGATATATATAGGTTCACATTGACATGATAGCATCACATAGTTTTAATGATTTTTCAACTGCACGAATAAATCAAATCTCCTGTTGCAGCACAACACAAAGGTGTTTTTAATGATTCATTAGATTGAGATCTTGTGACTGCGGAGGTGTCACGACTTGGCTCACTTCTCACACTCATAAACGCACTGGATCACAGGGGTTAACAAAACACGTATTTATTTACAAAACACTCAGGAACCAGGAACAGAGACACAGGAAGGAATTTGTGTAAATAAACTCACTGCCATGTTCAAGAAACCAATTTGAGATTAATTGAACTTTGTGATTTGGCACATTATCCTGCTGGAAATAGCCACCCTGAGATTAATACGCACTTGACATGGATTGATATGTTCATCAACAATATTCCGGCAAGCTGTGGTATTTCACTCTTGTGTGGTCTTGGAGTTCTGTATATACCATTAGGTCTAATGGCAAAAAAAAAACCCTCTAAAAAGGCAACTAAAATTAATTTCAATCTATTTTGCATGAAGAAATAATTAATCAAAAACACGGTGAATGTCTAGGTTTTCCCTGGTCACTGTGCAGTATTTCATCAATATTTAATCAGTGGGCACCACTCGTTGTTGTGTTTTTTTTTTTTTTAAAGCAAATGTTTATAATATTTTGTCATTCTAAAGGTACTTGTTTATGTGTAAAGGTTTTAGAAAGATATTATTCATAAAAAAAATATGCAGCAGATTTTTATTGTGTGTGGGTGAGTGTGCATGCTTGTAATAGTGTGTACTTTTATTATGATTTATGAATAGTTCTATAGCTGGCAGGTCAAAATTTACCCCTAACATATAACTAGAAAATCTCTGTACCCTAGCTGTGTAAAGCACAGGGTCATTTTTATATGTTAGAAAAAGTAATTAGTCAATGTAATAGAAACAAACCATAAGTACAAACAAAATCACAAATAAATTTTCTATCAGTGTCAAGACGGACCCATGGAACTCTGTTCACAATGAACTAAACATATTATATGTGTGTATTGCTGTTGTTGTTGTTTTTTGGACAAGTTGCCTTGGTAACAAGGGCTGTAATTATCTCTCATGGCTTTGCCAGTTGACATATCCCTTCTTTCCACATTGAAGAAGAAAAAAAAAATCTATAAAGCTGCTCAGAATGTATATGTGCCACATCAGACTTCACACAAACAATATTATGCTCTCATTTGAACTCCAACCACACAATGATAGATTTGACAGCCATTCTCTGCCACACTCTTTTTAGCAGGGCTCAGGGCATTTATCAAACTGATTCTGTGCATCTTCAGCTCAAAGACCAGTACCCTCGATGCTTTTGTACACCAGCCTGATTGTTATCATAGGGCTCGTAAGATAAATCCAACCGAGGGCGGCTTTTATTGAATCTTGCTATAAAAAGGCTGGTGTACACGCATACGCCAGGAGGCTTTATACCCCATATCATGTTGAAGGTCACATCTAAGGACTATGCTAATGAAGTTTTCATCAATGTGTTTTGGTGATTTTATTTGTACTTGATCTGTGCTGGACCTGTCATTATAGTCATGGCAAGCGTACAAGAAGGCTCTCACCCTCATAATGTTGCTGTCAGGTGGAAACCTCATATCTTCAGTGTTTTCAGACAGGGTTGACGATTCCCAGCTGATTACTTCTAAAAATTTTTGATAATTTATTCACCTCCTTGTAGTTTAAAATGCCATTTCTTTCTTTCTTCAGCTGAAAAGTAATTAAGGTTTTTGATGAAAACATTCCAGATGTTTAAATAAATTTTACACAGTTAAAGACTAGAAAGAAAATGCTGCATGTTGTTCCTCAAAAAACATACGAAGAGATCAGATGTGCTGTCTAAAATTTCCAGCAAAAAATTATATTTCTTTTAGTCTCCTATGTTTACCTTGAGTTATTTCACTTTAAAGATATTTAAAATAACATATTATTTGCCATAAAAGTGAAAATGCTGAACCTATACACAGATTTCAGACAGCATTTAGAGGTTTTTGCATCTGAACTCTTCTAAGAATGAAATGTATCGCTTTATTTTGACATTAATTCTCAGACACTTAGGTTAGAGTTAGGGTTAGGGTACGTTGTAAACGTCCTGGTTACGTCCGTAACCCACGTTCCCCGAATAGGGAACAGAGACATGTGTCTTAACAGACTATGGGAGTACGTCAGACGACCAATCACTCTGGAGAGCAAGAAAACGGGCCAATGAACGCCAAGTGAATTGGCGGAGCTCAGCTCCACAGCTGACAGCGTTTAGCTATTAGCGCTATATAAGCTGCCTGCTGAGAAGCGAGCCTTAGAATTGCCTGCTGAAGAGCCAAACATTCAGCTAACAGCTGGAGACTCAGGTGCTGTGGCAGTGGAGACACACGTCTCCATTCCCTATTCGGGGAACGTGGGTTACGGACGTAACCAGGACGTTCCCCTTCATATGGGAACTCCAACGTGTGTCTTAACAGACTATGGGAGACTGTATGGAAAACGCCACAGCAGCTAAGCCCGTCACGCTCCTGATGTGAAGTTTGCCAAGCATAGCGTGCGCGCACAAGCATCACCAAGAGTGCAACCTTCCAAAGTCCCCTAGGCCCTCTATTTACCATTACATGGGAAAATTTAGATTTTTAGATCAGGGTTCGTAATGTGCTTTTACCTAGCTAATATAGACTAGAGATTTTAAATTACGACAGTACGTTGGGAAAGCGGGCCAGTCCCCGAAGGGGGAGGACGCTGCGAACCCCACCTGCTACCCAAGAGGAAAGACTTGATGGCAATAAGAGCATATGAACTAGCCCGAATAAGGGGGAGTGCTACATATGATAAGCTGGTTAGCGGTTAGGGAAGACAAGGGTCCGCCTGGACAGGGGGAACACACCGTGGTTAATATATGCATATAGGGTCACCGTGGGAACCACGCACAGCTGGCACTGAACATCACACTGAGCCAGGCACTCGACTCCTCCGCTGAGACGGGTGCTAGGAATTCTCTAGGGTTTGCCAGATGGGAAACTTACTAGCAGAATAAAAAAGGCGCATGTATCTCCGTGTTAGGGAGCATGGCGCAGCAAGCGTTGTTGACACCGAGTTTAGTTTCCTCCCGACTGATCGGGGTTACCCAATAATCGAGACGAAAACTCCACTCGGAGATTACAAAACCTCGTGAATGTGTTAGGTGTCGCCCAGCCCGCAGCTCTGCATAATCTGTTAAGAGGTGCTGCGTACTCGCGCCAAAAAGGAGGCACCGCCTCTTTCCCGGGGGACACAGCTCACCCTGGCACATGAAGCAAGGGTGATGGCATACTATTACAATGGACCAGCCTCTGCTTTGATACGGTACTTCCCTTCTGCCGATCATAACAGAAAAGAGCTGCTCAAAGACGTACGCTCTACATGTCACATTAAGCGCAATGCGCGGACATAGCAATGAAAGGCTGGGTCTGTCTCCTCCGCAGACAGCGCTCGCAGGCTCACTACCACTTTAATATTAAAGGGGGGTGGTACGAACCTTGGCACAAGCTGAACTGGGGTCTCAGGTAAACGTGAGAGTAGGCCGGTCAAAATTCCTGGCACGATTCGCTGACCGAAAATGCCACCGGCATCCTAACCCTCCAGAATGATACCAACGCGACCAGCAGAGCTGTCTTCATGGACAGAAAACTTATAGATACTGAGTCGAGTGGCTCAACGGATCTAACCATAACTGCTGGGGCTAGAGTAGGGGGGCGGGGATGCCCAGCGCGCTGTCATCTGCTACCTCCTTGAGGGCGGGGATGACAGCACACCAAACCTTCAGTGTGGAGGGTGACAGCCTGCTCTCCAGCTATCCTGAAGGAAGAAAACACAACACTAATCTGGCATGTCCGGGGTTCTTCTCAGAGAGAAGAGCTCCACACAACGAATGGACTCCACTACATGACATAGGCTTGCCTATAAAGGGGCTCTAGTCTGAGTGACGGTGTTAACCATCTACTGATAGGTCACCTACATCCACCGCGCTGTCTAGAAACCCTCCTGGGGGTTCCAGACCCCTCCGCGGGTGCCAGAGGGTGCCCATCCCAGAAAAAGGAGTGCTTTTTTCTGGGGAATTCGTCAGGGAGAGCCATCACGAAGAGTGTGAGTTCAGAAACTCAGGTCCGGTTGGGCCAAAAAGGCGCAACGAGCGAGACCCGCCCCTCGCTCCCCGACTGGGGAAAAATGAACCAGGGGCCAACTGGACCACGCCGGGTGGAAGTCTCCGTTCTCCCAGAAATGTAACTGCCGTGAGAGCGTGTAAGCTGGCACGGAGAGCTCGTACGGGATATGAACGGCGTGCAGCTATTAAGCCGCATGACTCCAGTGGAGCAGATGGAGCCGATTTGGTGGTCATGAGAGCTTGCCGTGCGGAGCTCATGCATCAATCCCAGGGAAGAACCACCCTCCTGCAGCTCGGCCAACTTCTCCGCTTGGTAGCGTTGATAGGTGGCCATCGCATGCAAGGCGGATGCAGCCTGGCCCACAGCAGTGTAGGCTCTGGCCGTGAGAGACTCAGATAACCTACACGCTTTGGAAGGGAGTTTGGGTGGACCTCTCCAGGTGGAGGCGCCCTGCGGGCAAAGATTGACCGCAATAGCGCGCTCCACCAGGGGAATCGTCACATATCCCCTGGCTGCCCCGCCATCAAGGGTGGTGAGAGCGGGAGCGCACGAGGACCGGGCAGCAAAAGGTGCCCTCCATGCCTGCGTGATGTCACTGTGTACCTCCGGGAAGAAAGGGACAGGGGGCTTGGAAGGCTTCACCTTCTTGTTAGCCCCCACGTAACACCCATCTAAGCTGTCCGGCCGCGGAGCTGGGGGACAAGCCATCTCCAGTCCAATGGCCGAAGCAGCCCGGGATAACACGACTAACATGTCCGACTCCAAATCTGGGGTCCCGCTGACAACCCCGGAGGGACTCCGGATCGTCATCAAAGCATGTTAGCCCGCTCTCCGATGCAGCGATGGACATCGCGTCCCCAGTGTCATCTAATGAGAGCTTGGTCAGCCCGGATGGACCAGCGCTCCCACTCGAAGCTTGGACAGAGCACACTGAAGAGGAGCGGGGGGTCCGCGGGCCCGAAGGTGACAGAGAAGCCCCCACTGTAACCCTCAGGCTTGCCCGAGTGCTAACCGAATGGCGGGGAGCAGCAGGGGTGATGCACCCTAATGCTAGGATATGCCGCGACCTTAACTGTGCGACAGTCAAGCCCTCGCAGTAAGGACAAGAACTGTCCGCAAGCACCGCTTCAACATGCCGGACCCCCAGACATGTGATGCAATGCTCGTGCCTGTCATCCGGGGCATGGAAACCGGAATCCAGAAACGCACGGTCAGAACGACATCTTGAAAAAGACGCGCTGCTCTACTGTGTTGCTCTCTTACGGAACTCTGCTCTTTTAAGGAAAACTGCTCTTTTATTTTGCACCAGCGAAACGCCCAGGGGACGGGAAGCCCAGATCGACCGCCGCTGTCGCGTCTTCTCCCACACTGGTGAGTAATACTGCTTTCAAAGATAGTTAGCTTAGCAGAGGGTATTTCTCCAGTCTCAGTGAGGCTCTGAAGTAACAATTCTAAGGCTCAAAATGTGCAAAGGGTCCAAATCAAAATAAAGTTATACCAGAAAAAAATGGACATCCTAGACAGAGATGTATAGTAACGAAGTAGAACTACTTCACTACTGTACTAAAGTACTAAAAGGCTGTATCTGTACTCTACTGGAGTATTGTTTTTTTGTCCTACTTCCACTTTTACTTCAGCACATATGTTCGATGAGTTTAATACTTTTACTCCGATAGATTTTTTAAAAAATTTTTTATTCGTTACAATTATAAAAACATTACGAATCATTTCAAATCCACATTATCACTGCCAGAGCAGCAGATGACTTTGTCACAGGTTTGAATAAGCTGGCTTGTCATCGAGTGAATCAGACGATCAAAAAAGACAGCGCTGCATTGAGAGCACTTTAGTTTGTTTTCGATATGGAAAACCCAGAAATTCCACCTTCAACTCCTTCACTTTCAACTGTTCATGGCAATGAGGAAGAAGACCACCCATGGCCCTATTTAGAGTCCATGTTTGCATTTGTCGAAGTGAAAGACATACTCTGCCTCCCGAAAGATTGCGAAATAATGGCCTTCAAAAATTCACCGTCAATTGAAGGTAAGTTAAAAATAATACAATACACAAAACACAGCAGTTTGAGCTATCCGTAAGCGCTAGATAAGTTAACTAATGTTAGCTACCCACGGTTCATAACATGCTGCGATGCTCACTTAACATTAACTAGCTGGCTATCATAAAGGCTATGTCACGCTGAATGGTGTTTTTGACCCATCATATATATCAGTTGGCATTTCTGTGTGGAGTTTGCATGTTCTCCCTGTGTTTGC
>CAIGQW010054073.1:10496508-10507316 GCA_903798125.1 Danio choprae | reverse complement strand
TGTGTGTGTGTGTGTGTGTGTGTGTGTGTGTGTGAGAGAGAGAGAGAGAGAGAGAGAGAGAGAGAGAGAGAGAGAGAGAACCAAGCCTCGTCTAGTGAGACTCCTCAAGGCTGTAAACATGGATTTAATGGAGAAATGACATGTGATCACCATGTGGGGGAGCAGTGGTTCTACACCATCTTTCCTTGTTGAGGCACAATTTTAAAAACACAGATCCTCTGTGATTTGTCTAAATCATAGAATCTGGGTTGAGAATGAAATGACTGGGTCCTCTCAGCTGGCTAACTGCTTAAATGTAGAACATCTTTTTGACAGCATTTGCAATTGAAATGAACATTAAACGAACCATCAGTGTTCTCTTATTTAAAGTTGTGTCTAAGCAAGTATCTGAAGCAACATAGGATTGGTTTACAAGTCTGTGACAGGACTTTTATTTATGTATTTTGAATTTGACATACTGATTTACTTCATAAATAAATAAATAATCCATAATAATAATAATGTTTTTTTCTCCCCAAATCCCTGATTCTTTTCTTCTACTTAATGAGATTGTTCACTCAGAAATGAAAATTTACTCAACCTCATCAAGAAGTTACAAACTTTTATACGATTCTTTAACATTACAGAAGATATTTGAGGAAAGCAGAAAACTGTAACCACTGACTTGCGTAGTAGTAGAAAACAAATACTATGGAAGTCACTGGTTACATGTTTCCAAGTTTCTTAATAATGTCTTCTTTTGTGTTCAGCAGAAAAAAAAACTCAAACATGTTTGAAACATGTTTTGGGAGAACTATGCTTTAATTGTGATATTGGAGAGTCAGGGCCTCACGGTGGCGCAGTGGGTAGCATGTTCGCTTCACAGCAAGAAAGTCGCTGGTTCGAGCCTCGGCTGGGTCAGTTGGCATTTCTGTGTGGAGTTTGCATGTTCTCCCCGTGTTTGCGTGGGTTTCCTCCGGGTGCTCCGGTTTCCCCCACAAGTCCAAAGACATGCGGTATAGGTGAATTGGGTAAGCTAAATTGTACGTAGTGTATGTGTGTGTCGAATTTGTGTCGAGTGTGTATGGATGTTTCCCAGTGATGGGTTGCAGCTGGAAGGGCATCCGCTGCGTAAAACATATGCTGGATACGTTGGCGGTTTATTCTGCTGTGGCGACCCCAGATTAATAAAGGGACTAAGCCGAAAAGAAAATGAATGAATGAATGATTGGAGAGTCATCCCATTTTGAAAAATTGTTCATTGTTTTTTTTTTTCTTTTTTCTAATAAAACTGTTTGACTGTTTGTATTTTAAAACATCTGCATGCCAAATTAGTCACATGGTGCAAAAAAAAAAAGTTTTTCATCTATCATACAGAAGTGCAGAAATACAAGAAGTATCAGGGGATAGAGCTGATTGTGTTAAACCTAATAAATCTTTAAAAATATCAGACAATGTAATATCTCCTGCAAAAATAAGTTGTAAAACTTCTAAATGTGTGAATAATGTCTCACTTGCTTTGACCCTCAATCACTTCCAGCACTTTCAAATCACTTTGGGATGTTTAAAATTGACAAGTTAATATTTTTAAGAATCTCCATTTGCAAAGCTACCTGCTGCTTGCGCCTACTACGCAAATATAAATGTGTGTGTTTATGAAAAAATGCTGGAGCTGTCTCTCCTGATAAATATTGTATTCCACACTCCCATCTCTTATTTCATACTGTCAAAGAGGAAAACCGCACTGCATTTCTCTCTCATAACCAGCTGTGAACCAGCCTTGCGTGAACACACACACCAATTCCAGTATGTTTATTTGCTGTGCACTCTAGTGTGAAACAAGCTCTCACACCTGTCGAAACTTCAACCCCTCCCCTTTTCTCCTGCCTCTCTTGATGGCATGAATCGCGGTAGAGCAGTTGATAAAACTCTACCTCTTGCATATAGTCATTGAAGGCGATGTCTGCAACTCCCTAGGGCCGACTGTGGCAGATCATTTCTAAGCAGTTTTGTTCATTTTATACTAAAATATAAAAAAACCTTGAGGTTTGACTCCATAAATAGTTAAGTGTCATTTGTGTAGGAGCGTGTGCAATCTAATTTCTTAAAATGTTTTTGTATGTTGGAAAGTTATTCAGGGCCTCACGGTGGCGCAGTGGGTAGCACGTTCGCCTCACAGCAAGAAGGTCGCTGGTTCGAGCCTCGGCTGGGTCAGTTGGTGTTTCTGTGTGGAGTTTGCATGTTCTCCCTGTATTGGCGTGGGTTTCCTCCGGATGCTCCAGTTTCCCCCATAAGTCCAAAGACATGAGCTACAGGTGAATTGGGTAAGCTAAATTGTCCGTAGTGTATGTGTGTGAATGAGAGTGTGTGGATGTTTCCCAGTGATGGGTTGCAGCTGGAAGGGCATCCGCTGCGTAAAACATATGCTGGATAAGTTGGTGGTTCATTCCGCTGTGGCGACCCCAGATTAATAAAGGGACTAAGCCGAAAATGAAAATGAATGAATGAATGAAAGTTATTCAATATATATTGGAATATGACTGGAATAAAACCAGTTTGATTCACCACGTTAATTACATTCTTAGGTTGCATGCATAGGCATAGCTTGACATTTGAGCTGGGGAAGCAGATTATAAAAAAAGGATAAAATCACAACTGCACCATGATAGTTTTTTTTTTCATTTGTAGTTCATTTTTCGTTGATACACCTTAAGTTCCAACTTTTGAACTTAAAAGCGTAATCTAGACCGTTAATGCATTTATTTGTTGTATTGTTTGTTCATTCAATCATTTTCTTTTCGTCTTAGTCCCTTTATTTATATGGGGTCGCCACAGCGGAATGAACCGCCAACTTATCCAGCATATGTTCTACGCAGTGGATGCCCTTCCAGCTGCAACCCACTAGTGTGAAACATCCATACACACTCATCCACACACATACACTAGGGACAATTTAGCTTACCCAATTGACCTATAGCGCATGTCTTTGGACTTGTGGGGGAAACCGGAGCACCCGGAGGAAACCCACGCGAACACGGGGAGAACATACAAACTGCACACAAAAATGCCAACTGACCCAGTTCGAACCAGTGACCTTCTTGCTGTGAGGCGATTGTGCTACCCACTGCGCCACCGCGTCATCCGCATTGTTTGTTGCAATTAAGGACAGGGTTGTAAATATTATGTTACAATGTATTATTATTAGGTTATCTGTAATTTTATTTATTACTTTAAAGTAATAAAACATAATAACTTTTGTTTTAATTTACATTTTCATTATTAAATATATACTATGATCGGGCTATAAAATAGATGCACAGAGAACAGACAAACAGAGACTGTGCATCACATCTACCGTTTATTATCACACAAAACAGGCTGTTCATTTTCTGAAGTGTTGAAATAAAAACATTACAACAGGACCTTTGTGCTTAAACAGCCAAATATGAACAAAATAATTTTACAAACTACGCTAAAATAAGAATAAAATACCTCAGAGATACAGTACTGTTAGATCACGTACTTAATAAAAAAAAACACACTTGTTTACCCATTATTAACCATCTTTTTCCTGTGAAAATATCTTTTGAGAGGTTTATTTTTACATGTGCAAACAACAGCAGCCTAAACAACAGAACCTTGTTGCCTAATTTTACTTGTGGTTTCTGTCAGAGAAACAATACATTCATTTAAAATGATAAAAATAATAGACAAATATTTTTCACTTAACAACAAAAATGAAGAAAAAAACGTGTGAAGTAGTTGGGATATGCTTTACAAGATTATGGCATAAAGCCTGTATGCTTTCTTTATTTAACGATAAGATATCATGGGATGTCACTTTTTACTCCCATAAAAGTACACTTAATCGCAAATTCGAAAGTGAAAGCAAACCATTCAACGGGGTTCGGTTTTGTCAAGTTTAACAAGTGTATCTTAAAGGTGCTGTATGTTAGTTTTTGACTCTTCTAAAGCATAAAAATACCATAATATGTTTGCAGATATTTAAGAAACATGCTAAGTGAACATTCTTGTTTATCTGAAAAACAATGCTGAAGTAAGATATTCTGCTTTGAAAATGTGTTTTCCGTGCTAGAATGATATCTTTGTTTTGGTAATTTTAACCTGCCCAATGCCAGTTTAGACAATTATATTTCAGCATCCCGGGTTGCCTTAGTGGAAAACCGCGTATTTCATTCATTCAGTCAGAAAGACTCTGAAAGCATGCGTCCGTGACTGAAATGTGACCTTCAGTGGACAGTATCAGACTCCGAAATGACACGCAGATTTCCACATGAGGTTATTAATTAGCAAATGATATAAATATTGCGAACGAAAACATTAGGTGAGCAGGTTACGTTGTATCCGCGTGTCTTAACAACACGCTTCGTGACGAGATACGCAGTGCTAAGCAATTTGGTTGTTTGCACTAGACGAAACACGACAGACATTTAACAGCCATTCAGAAGCACATAATATGCACTCACTCATGAAATAGTAAGGTTGTTAATCTAATTAATACATAGTAACCCTCTTTAACATTATTAAATGTAAATATGTTGAATTACTGATATGTGTTTAGTTATAAAGTTCAATTTCAAACGGGCCTCACAGTGGCGCAGTGGGTAGCAAGTTCGCCTCACAGCAAGAAGGTCGCTGATCGCTGGTTCGAGCCTCGGCTGGTTGAGCCTTTCTGTGTGGAGTTTGCATGTTCTCCCTGTGTTGGCGTGGGTTTCCTCTGGGTGCTCCGGTTTTCGCCACAAGTCCAAAGACATGTGGTATAGGTGAATTGGGTAAGCTAAATTGTCCGTAGTGCATGAGTGTGAATGGGTGTGTATGGATGTTTCCCAGAGATGGGTTGCAGCTGGAAGGGCATCCGCTACTTAAAACATATGCTGGATAAGTTGGCGGTTCATTCCGCTGTGGCGACCCCAGATTAATAAAGGGACTAAGCCGAAATGAAAATGAATGAATGAATGAATTTCAAACGGATCTGCTGCTGCTTTCAGTATATGGCAATAAATGTCATGTAAAATGGCATTAAAACTCACATTGTTAGCATTTAGCACTGAATAAAGCACATAAGGTTGAGGTGATCATTGACATAGTTTTCTGTTGTTAAGCTGCAAGAAATAGAAACTGAACACAAGTTTGTTCTGATAGTTTTCAATCTTAATCTGACCATTTGCTTTCACACTTGAAATGGCAATCTCTGTTGACATTAGTTTGATGGCTTCATACACACAATTTCTTAACACGCCCCTCTTACCGCTTGTTTGCTACAAGGGAATTATGCACAAAAAGAAATCCTATTCTGTTTCAGTTGTAAGTACATCAACATGCTGAAATAAAAGTCTCAGCATCTTCCAGTTCATGTACTGTAGACGTCAAAAAAGAGCATTGTATTATTGCATATGTTCCAAGTAATACAAAAACACAACATCACAACATTTTGCATCAGGGAATGAATATACATGTCTGATGGGTTGCAGGGTCTGATGGGCAAGCTATGCCCATGGTTGCATGACACGTTTTTTCACAGCCCACATCATCTTTAAATGTGTGTCTTAAAACACAACAGCAGAAAGAGCTAAATGTGCATATTTCACATCTTGCTGAGTGTGCCTATCCACAGCTTTTCATACAAACCCCAAGGGAGCATTCTCTTACTCCAAATCTCACAGCGGTTCTCTCCCCTACGTTTCTAACCCCGTCCGCCTCCCTTCTGCTTCTTCCCTCCATCGCTCTTCCACAGTGCATGAGAAAATGGCTAGGCAAGTAATGAGGCACATTAGCGCTAGCTCCAGATAAAAGCAGAACACTGGTGAAGTGTTTAAGATCCCTATCGCACATCAGGAGGAAAGGAGGGAGATTCTAGAGGTCTGGACACAGACTGAGCCTCCTTCAGCAGAGATCACAGATAGAATAAGAAGCTTTGATCACAGATCCAGGGTCAGTGAATGGTAGTCTACAGATATGCTGTAAAAGGGACTAGCTTAGAGCTGACTGATCAGATCATTGAGAACAACTCCTTTAACTTTAAATTCAGCTATAGGGTAAACACTGACACAGGTGTTTGTATGTTTTTCCAGAGAGCTGAGCTATGTTGAGGCATAAATTTCCTGAACGTATTGAAAAAAATCTCCTCAAACCGGGATTTCTATCTGGCTTTCGAAAGGACACAAACTTGTGTTGATTTTCAAAAAGCTTTTTAGATCATTCCTATCCAACAAAACACTGGAGATATATTGAAAGAAATCCTTGAAGCACATCCCTAAGGCTAGAGAAATACATCACATGCTATAGAAGTCGGTCGACATAGGTTTCCAAAACATCGGTTTGTATTTGCTCGGTTAGAAAATTCACTTCAATGTGAAATGAAGGTTAAAGGCTCCTGCGATTTAACCATCATGGGGCCTGTGATCTGGGTTAGAGAAGGTTTCTGCTGATACAGTCCATTTCCTTCTCCAACCCCCCATGCAACATGACACAAGAAGTCACAAATGTGGCTCTGTATGTGTTAAAATGAATTATTCAGGCGAGTTAAGTGCTCCTTGATGCTATGTGGTCAGAAATGCATTTTTTTTTTACTTCATATACTTGAAGGTGAGAAAATCTTTCATTTAAACTGCTGATTTTTTTTTTTTTTCTCAAATGACCCTGCATTTCTATGTCTTTGTTTTTATTTTTGACCTTAAGACTGTGATTATAATCACATGACTTTTCAAGGACGGGTACTCTGTGTCCATCAAACAAAATTACATTGTGAGTCAGCAGGCGAGCTGATGTACTTAATGATATTGGAATAAGATCTTTGAATGCAGATTAAAATCGCACAACAGAACAGAACGCACAAGCTTTGTTATTAGGTTTCAGTGCTGGAACTGTAAATATAACTTTAAAAGAAGAGAAAATAAAGTAATTTGCATTAAATTTACATTTATGCATTTAGCAGATGCTGTATCCAAAGTGACTTACAATAGGAACAAAGCAATTCATCTAATAGCCAACAGCATTTGTAAATGTTTACATGTAAAGCGTTTGCATGTTTATTAGACAATTAGATTAAAAAACAGCTACAGAAGAGAAAAAAAGCATGAGTTGTTCATATTAATTTGTTCATGTAAATGTGTGTGTTCATGTTAATGTGGTTTATGATAAAAATGTACAACGAAATGGGTATGACATAGATGTTACTTTGTTAAGGTGGTTTATGAGGATATGTGATTATGAGGACATTAAAAGATGTGATGACTTCAACAGGTCTAGTTGATTATATGTCATGTTTCCCTTGATATATGGTGGAAACTGCTCTCTGTATATGCAAATGGGGCTTAAAAAACTTTAAACAGTAAACATTTTGGCCACATACATACATGAAATATTTGTATTTAATGAAGAATTGAGTAATCTTAGTTTGACTCTTTTGAGTAGCCAGGATATGCAATTGAAAATATGAATCATTCAATGTACTGCAGAGACGAAGTTTACCAACACATTTTTTAAATTGAAATGACAAAGCCACATTGGCCTTTCACAAATAACTAACTCTCATTAAAATATTAGTAAAGGATTGGTAGTCTACTTAGAAGATTAAGTTGACACCCACTTAAAAACAGATGTATCATTAGTGGAATTGATTTTGTAAGTCCATCAAGCTAAATTGTTAGCAGATATTACAGTCAACAGAATGTCTAATGGGGAGCATCAAGTTTCAGAAATGAATTGCCATTACCCTTTCTGCATCTAAACCATATGGAGGTTTGAATGTCAACAGACAAGATAAAATGTTGGATATATGTTTGTCAATTTGGGTCATCGATCTGTTGGATGGTCAGTTGAGTTTTTGAAATTAATACTAAAATTAGGGTTTTGGTGGTTACATTTTTTCCTATAATATGGTTTTCTCCTTAATGTAACATTTTAAGTTAAGGTTCCAACAGTTAATGTTAGGTAAAGTATGATCAAACAATGAACAACACATTTATTACAGTATTTATTCATCTTTGTGAATACTGCGCATTAGAACTTCTTCATTGTTAGTTCGTTATTTTTTAAAATACATAACATTAATGAATAAAATGTCATTGTATGAGCTATTTGAAACGTATTAGTATAAACATCTTTGTTGCACTGCACCTGCACACAGTCTAATGTACACACACATGAACACATGCAAACATCACTGATGGGAATAGGACATTACATTTGTTGTTAACTCTCTTTAACATTATTGATGTTTCAAATCATTGTTCACTTTGTTTCCCATGCTTGTTGAAAATAAAATATACAGCAATATTTTTATTTTTCTGTCTTCAAGCCTGAGCAGGAACAAAATAATCGAAGTGCTCAATCAAATAACACACCTTAATTACACTTGATTGCACATGTTAACAGCCCACCCTTAATTTTGTTTCATTTTCAACTCCTAGTTTAGCTTGTGATGAGTTCATTAAAGTCTGCCGTATGAAAGATATTACACATGGTGGAGATGTGACAGAACATTATGTTCTGGATCCACTGTGGTCATCTTGATGTGTAAAGTGAAAATGGTCCAGATTTTTTTCTTGTTCTCTCTCTCTCTCTCTCTCTCTCTCTCTCTCTCTCTCTCTCTCTCTCCATAGTCCATGGATATTCTGACTTTACTTTACTGATGCACTTCACATGGAGACTTTTTTGTGATGATAGCAGACCTTTCTTGTTTTTGGCCAAAATAAATCTTCAGAGAACAACTAGTTATGACCTGCACCCTTATCTTTCTAGATGCAGGTCGCAAAAGAGCAACACAAGAAGAGAAAGAATAACAAAACTCCCAACATCATAGCTTAAGAAGCTTAGGGTCTTTGAGGCGATATGGCCGTAGGGAGTTACATACATCTCAGCAAAAACAACATGTGCCAGGAAAGACTGTGAACAGAAAATAAATAAATAAAAAGTGAAGAAGAAAGATACAGTGATACAGTGCACATTATCATTTGTAAAGAAATAGGCAACCTTCCTACAAAATTAAATACACTAATAAAAAATCAAATATATATGATATTTTCTATAGCTATGTATTATTTATATAGCGCAATCATGTATTAATGATATTAATACAAATATTTTTTTAAAATGTAATTAAAATGATCAAAAGTGACAGTAAATATATGTAGAATTTTCCATTAAGCAAATTGTTCTGAGGGGGGAAAAAAGGATGTTTATGTTGTAAAGTCGATTAATCATCATATTACACTAATTTCTAAAAGATCACACAACTTTTCCAGGATTTTCAAAATTGCAATAAAATTAATTATTTCATACTATAATAACATTTTACAATAACATTCCTATTTTTATTGTATTTTGAAGGACGTATATACACCTTCAGTGAGTAGAACATTGACAGCTTCAATGTTCAATCATTTCTGTTTGTAATTTTATATATTTATATGCGTTTACTTTAATGTTATTTAATTTTTAATGCTATAAAATTAGAAAGACACCTTTAGTCAGTTAATAATTTGGAAATAACTGGTTCACAACTTATCATCTGAAGTCTAAATTAAACCTCAAACACTCAATATCTGTCAGAAAATAACTATGACTCTCACCTACGGAAAAATGTGAATAATGTGACAAAAGTATTGAATAATGAATAATATGCCGAAGGCTTATTGATTTGGCAATATCATTTAGTTTTCTGTGTCACTTCTGACAGCAAGTCCTTGCATAGGGGAAACTAATTTTGTTCCTTGACACAAAATAAGGGAATGATATGGATCCCTGTCCTGCTTCACCACTGCCTTTTATTTATCCTGACACCTACACACTTCTCTGAAGTGGCTTTGCTTCCTGCTGCACAAAGTCTCCAAATAAACTACAGGAAAAGTGGTGACATTTCTAAAATCCAACAGTAGTTTCTGAAATGTAGACAGGTTCACCATGGCTTAACAGAAAAACAAACTTGTAAGCTTGATGACATCTGTTTTGAAGCTTGACAGGACACTGTACAGTGCACTATAAATAAAGAGAAAAATACAGATTGAGCAGAAATGACAGTCACTTCAAAAACCCAGTGCAATGAGTCCAGGCAAGCATGACGGGCTCATACCAGCCAAACATGGGGGTCACCCCCAGTAAATGTTGCACATACTGTTTATAACAAAATCCCAAATGCCTCTTTAAATGACTCTTTTTTTATGCGCAGGGCAACCTGGTGGGTACTTTATGGATAATTATTTCAAACATGAAAGCTAGATGTAGAAGTGGTCTCACGTGACAGAAGTAATGTTTTGTTTTCCAAGAGTTTCATTTGTACTGTAAAAAATGCAATGCACTGTCTAGGTTATGATAACGAGTTGGTGGGTGATAATTGCATTGTTTTTAAAATATTTCTTGCTATCATACTTATTAAAGTTGCAGATGTGCATTTTACGTTTTATAGTAACTATAACATACTGTAAATCAACAAATGTTTTATATAAGGGAGCATTTACCATTTAACATTTTACAATATTTTATACCTTTTTTTTACAGTATTGTAGTATTTGTTTTCTGTCACAGTCATTTTCTATTGTTTCTACATGTACTGGGCACTCTATGTATTGAGTTGTTTTTTATTGTCCTAATTTGTTGTTGCCCTCATCATACACAAATGTGAGTAGAACAATTATTTGTGTATATATTTTGTGTTTGTATTTATGTGTTGTTAGAGAAAATGTAAGTTTTTTTGTATGTTTGTTTATATGCACAGTTCTTGTATGAGACATTGAATGGCACAAATACAGACAGGACCTGGAGAAAAGTGACTGACTTCATCCACTACTTTAGTCTGATTCTAAGGTCAG
>CAIGQW010054073.1:10477917-10488284 GCA_903798125.1 Danio choprae | reverse complement strand
CTGATTAATATGGCTCTAGTAACCTGGGTTACACTTGTCATAGCAGTTTATGTATGGACACACGTTAATTGGATTTTGTAATTCTTTTTGTTTTTCAGATTTGTAATGCAGATTTTTTATAATTTAGTGCTGACTACACTGTAACTGTATTGTTAATTCATCGATTATTAATATGTAGGAAAAAAACAAAAAACATTTAACCGTACATTAAATTTTGCAACATTTTACAAGATATTAGCTGACTAGATGCAAAGACACACAGTTAATTTACAGTACCTGGATCTGTGTAGGAATTTATTGTATTTTAATGGCTGTTATTGGTGATTGCAAACTTTCCAACTGGTAACCTGACCAGCCTGAATCAAGTATTCCAGAGAGCCTTGTTATAGATTGTTTTATTAATGTTGTTATATTTTAGTGTTACAATGTGTACTACAATAATGCTGTTGTGTATTTGCACTTTTTAGAATTTTTGTAAATTGTACTTAATATTAACTGTGAAATAGTACAGAAATTAAATGCACTGAGATCAGATTAATGGTTTATTCTGCATGATAATTCTTTTAACATCAAACATAGCCCACAAATTATACTTTCATGCTCTCTTCATAAAAAAAAACCCTCTGTACACAAGTGCATTCCTTCCAAAAAGTACAACTAAATACATAAATAAATATATAAAAAGATTATTGTTATTATAATGGTGCTGATAGAAGTAATCAACATACAACATCAAATTCCAAAGCTAAAATGCTGTAATGACTATTTGTCTAATGGACTATTATCCATTTCTTCATTCGAGTACACGTGCCTTCTTTGGGTACATCTTTTGGGAAATCTCCTCCCCCTCCTCCTGCATCTAGAACATTCTGCATGACCTTCAGAGCATGAAGCCTTTTCATCCTGCATTCAAACTCTAATTCACAGCTTTTTGTGACTTCTTGCACAAGTGCTAATTGAACTAGTGCTAGAGTGTCTTTCACCTCCCGCTACAGAACTGCTCTTGAGATAAAAGGCAGGAGATATGAAAGATTTGTTCAGTTTTCCAGGCACAGTTCTGATGAGAATTTGTTACTGTCTTTTTTTTTTTTTTTACTGAGGAAGTGTGCGTCTCCAGTGAGATTATGGCCTCCTAAATTGGAGCAACAGTAAGATGTCATATTTATTTGACATATCAAGGATAAAACATGGGCCTAATACACACAGTGCTTTCAGATTCAGCATATGACATGAGAAGTGAAATAAAGGCCTCCCCTGGCACAAGAACAACAAGAACACTAATGCATTTCTCGCAACCGGCGTCTGAACAGAGTCTAGCAAACAAAAAGAGAGGCTCTTTCTGATAAACAGAGTGAAATATAATCGAATTAGAATGCAACGGAAGCTGAAAGGAAATGGAATAGAATGACATCAAACTTGAATTAAATGGAATGGGCCTTGACAGAAGGTGCCCTTTTTATCATTCTGGTATAGTTGTTTGTGGTTTATGATACAGTTTTCGATGGAGAAACAGGACCTTGATGGCTAAAAGGTGACTAGCACACCGGTAAAAGGACACTGCATTAGAATAATTATATTATATTTATAGTCATTTTAGCATATGCATGATGATCTTTCTCATTTCAAGATGACTTTACAATAACCATGTGTACTCCATATTATTATTTTTTTTAGTTACTATTCATTCATTCATTTTCTTTTCGGCTTAGTCCCTTTATTAATCCGGGGTCGCCACAGCGGAATGGACTGCCAACTTATCCAGCATATGTTTTACACAGCGGATGCCCTTCCAGCTGCAACCCATCACTGGGAAACATCCATACACACTCATTCACACACATACACTACTGACAATTTAGCTTACCCAATTCACCTGTACTGCATGTCTTTGGACTTGTGGGGGAAACCGGATCACCCGGAGGAAACCCATGCAAACACGGGGAGAACATGCAAACTCCACACAGAAATGCCAACTGACCCAGCCGAGGCTCGAACCAGTGACCTTCTTGCTGTGAGGCGATCGTGCTACCCACTGCGCCACTGTGCAGCCCAGATACTATTCAGTACTTCTATTTTGAATTAGCTTTTTTTAAAATGTTTACCTTTTATTAATTTATTATTCATTTACATCTTTTTTTGTTTCTTCTAATATTTATATTTAATTTTGGTTGCAGTTTATCTATGTTTTATTTAAAGTGTGCTAGTTTTCTGTGAAACTCAACTCTGTAAGGTACACATCCTTTACAGATAAAGTACAATATAACGTTACATTTATTGTTCAATTAATGTGAGACCATTTAGAGATTATTACAAATACGATTGTTTGCTCTTCTAGACACTTCTCGTAGGCCACTTTAAACAGAACATTTGCATCTCTGTACAGCCTTCAGAAAGATCATTAAATATTATATGTTTGTTTGAACTGAAGTGCAGAGAGTAACTGAGAGTTTGCAAAAGATGAAGCAACCGACTGCTTTGAGTAAATAGACAGTATTAAAATCAAGTCAGTGCAAAAGTTTTCAGTTTTACGTCAGTGCAAAATAAACTCAAACTACTGTGAAATTTACTCATACAGATACTGCAAGTGTTATGCAACTTTAAAAACGGTGGTGTTTATTTTTATATGTGGGCACACAATGTGCTATTTCCAAAAATTAAAACAAAAAAGTGAATAATTCTCACACAAACTTGAATGTAAGTCTGCTGAAAGATTAAGTCTGCATTTTAATGATGTGTAAAACTAATATTTAGAGTTTACGTAATCTGTATGAAAGCAAAAGCATGCATATATATATATATATATATATATATATATATATATATATATATATATATACACACATACATATATACATACATACATACATACATGCATGCATGCATACATACATACATACATACATACATACATACATACATACATACATACATACATACATACATACATACATACATACACACACACACACATACACTAAATCATGTCTGGCCACTACGCTCACAACAACAGTTTCTCAGAACTCAGCATTCACACTTTGAAAGCTAAAAAAGTGAGCAAGAGATAGAGAAAACAGGAGAGACAGAAACAGAGATGTAGTAGAGTCAAAGTGGTTGTCATTTGGGGTTGCCATATTTGGCTTAGACTGCTTTCACGTGCAATAAATATGTTTTTTATTAGTTAGTTTATTTATTGTTTGATGATTATTTTTAATTATGCATTTTCTGAATCATGGTTCTAGCCTTATGTTTATTGGACTAGAAGCTTTCATTCAGTTTTAACATGCAGTGTTTGTACAGGGAATACTTTAGGCAGAGATCTGGGCAGGATCTTGTAATTTCTCCTCCATTATGTAAGGAACTCAGAAACTTGGGACACTGGGCTCTTGAGATAGAATTCAGCCTACAACAGCTGAAAAGAAAAGTGCATTTCTTTATTTTTTCTCCCCGACAAGGGCCTTAAATTCCCTGCAGTGCAATTTTGAATTCAAGCCATCCAGTACTTCAGCAAAAGCTTAAAGTTTAAAATATTCCTTTTCATGATAGACTTTTTTACAGGTTCTGCAGCTCTCAGTTGGCAGGCTATATATTTAAGAGTGTTCACTTCACACCTAAATCTGTTCAATAATTGTTGTTGTCTGACACATATTAGAGTAATTCCCATAGCCACTTTACTTTTAGTAACATTTCTATGGTGTTGCAAACAGTTGTTTTGAAATAGCACACACCAACCTACCTGATAGATATCACCGAATTTAGTGTTGTAAGAAATCACACCTGTATCAGTGTGTATCAAAATGTATCTGTCTGCAGCGTGGACATGTTAAGCAATAAGAAATCTTGGATGCATCTCTATCAAAGCTCAGTTTATTATTTGACATGTACAAACTTTTGGCTCACCTCAAGCTTGACCAATGGGATGAATTTGAAAATAAGTAATCAGTTTGATTTCAAGGGTTATCAGCTTCTCCTTTCTAAAACATCCTGTGTTCATGAAAAAGATATTAATATGTTTCAGAAGGGTCAAATTATTGGAATCTGTCAAGAAAAGAAAACATCTAAGTAGATTAAAGAAACTACTAAAATGGGGTTAAAACTGTCAAATGCTTTATAAAAAAACTGAAAGAAATGTGGTCAGAACTTTTTTGAATGACTTGTAAAATCAAATCATAAAAAAAACAAAAAATAGTGGAACTCATAAAAACATTCCCACATGCACAATCAAAGGGAACTCAAGGGAATATGACTAGCTGGATAGCCTTAGGAAAACCACTCATCCATTAGGGTACTTGAGAATAAAAGGCTTCAGTTTGCTAGGGCGCATAAATATTGGACTCTAGAGCAATTGAAGAAGGTCATGGGATCTGATAAGTCCAGATTTACCCTGCATCAGAGTGACTGGTGCATCAGGTTAAGAAAAGAGGGTGATGGAGTGATGCAACCAACATGCCTAGTTCCTACAATCAAACCTGTGGGAGAGTGCTATGATCTGGGAATGCAGCAGTTGGTCAAGTCTAGGTTCAGAAATAGTATGTGCCCAAAGAATGATGTGAGGTGACTACCTGATTATCCTGAATGACCAGGTTATTCCATCAATGCATTTATTTCTTTTGAGTTGAGAATGGCAGAATTTGTTCTGTTCAAATTGTGAAATAATGATTCAGGGAGTATGAAACATAATTTTCACAGATGGATTGGCCACCACAAGAGTCCAAATCTTAAACTGATTAATAATCTTTGGGATCTTTTGTCCGTGTAGAACATTTTGCATAGCAGTCTGACTCTCTTATCATTATATAACAGGAATGAATGTCGTGACATTGCAGAACCATATTGAAGCGAGTTTTTTGGAGAGGTCCCCCCCAGTAAAAAAAATTAAATAAAAAAAAATTGTACAATCAAATTGTTCAGTTCAAACATTATGATATGCTGCCCTACCTGTCAAAATATATATTTTAAAACCTAAATTAAAATATAATTAAAATACAATAACCAAGCATTCCTTCAAAAAGTGACAAAGGAGAGAGCATGAGGAAACATAAGGTAATCTGACTCTCTCTCATGTTGATGTTTGAGGCTCTTGTCTGCCTGTGCACATGCATGTGTTTTGGGAGGAGATGTGGCTTTCCAGAGTGATTATGCAGGCAGGGCAAGGCAGGAATGTGTTATTGCTAGCCCTGAGATCATCAGCCCAGCTTTAAAATATAGAATCTAAGAAAGACCTGAATGCTTTATTTAATGAACAGATAGTTATACTTTTATTCCCATACAAACATTGATCAATGCACAAAAATGGCACATTATATGTGGTAAATGCTTGTACATGCCCAACTGGTATCTTAAATGGCATAGTTGAGACTCCATGAAGCTGCCATGTTGCAGTTTGCATGCCTTCCTATTTATCCTAATGAATGAATAGCAACCAATATACAACTCACAGCATGGCTGTTTTATAGCAAACATATTTTGTACTGCCAAAGGGTTTACACTTAAAGAGTGAGCTGCTGCTCCTCTTCATTCGATTGACCAGTGGAGATAATAAATTAATATCTGCAATAGTTCATAACTCCATATAGCCTCCATGCAACTCTCCAATGGAAACAAATGAATACAGCCGATGTTCTGTCAGCTCAATCATTAGCATTTGACTTGAGCATTGACAAGGACTCAAATAAAAAGCTTGTGAACACATTTGAGTCTTTCGTCTGAAAGCTGCAACACTGTTTAGATAAAAGTGTCCCTTTTGCACTCTCTGTCACTCTGTTCTCCCGTGAGAATGTTTGGTCATTTTTACTCTGTGTTTCACTGCCACACTTCAAACTTCATGACTGCTTTTAGCGCTGCTGTGTCCTAAACTAAGTGTTTCTAAGTCTTAGAAAGGCAGATTAAATATAAGGTTTTGGAATTCTAGAAGCATGAGCACAAACAAAGGGTACCTGTTGACTTCGAGAGTAGATGAGACAATATTGATTTGGAATGCTATTACTAGTACTACTACTACTACTACTGGTAATAATAATAAAACAACAACATAAGTGTGTATCACAATACAGGCAGATAAGAGAGAGAGAGAGAGAGAGTACATGCAAGATTATTAAGCTTGCAAGATAGAGTGCAGTGCTAGTATTTCAAAGTCTTTGCTTATCTGAATGTCTGTAGGTTGTAGGAGATCATGAAAAACACTTAATGAGGAAATAGCAAGGAACATTAAGGGGAACAATGTGTGAGAGAGACAGGTGAGTGAACAATAGACTGGATGATGAGTGTTTGGCTGGTAACTGTCTTTACAGTATATGGCAGTTAATTAGGTGATCCAGAGTTCTGGTGAGTGGGAATGGGTGAGTAGAGGGCTGTGGCTGATGTAGCTGTGGTGGCTGCCTGACAATAACTGGGTTTTTCCATCAAGTTTGTCATAGTGTCTGATTGTAACATTGGTAACCTAGTGACAAACAGTAAACAAGGCAAGTATAATGGAGACAGATGATTAGTCAAGTATGTGTAATGTTCACTGTGTCAGAGTGTATTTGGCAAATACGCTACTGTTTCCCAGTATTTTCGCAATTACCCTTTTTTGCCTAAAGTCTAAAACACACCCCAAATTAGTGTATACATATTTTATTTCTTTGTATTGTCCTTTGGGGTTATTCACAATCTGCTGAAAGTACTTAATTCTGTTAATTCTAATAGGTGTTCTTTTAATATTTGGTGACTGAACTGTGATAAGACACTGTTTTAACACTTCTCACACATTTTTGTTTGCAGTTTAATATCAATTACTATCATATTTTTCTTGGGGCATTGGGTAAAAAAAAATGGACACTTTAAAATATTAAACAATGTTTCAATGCTGCTTTCAATTAAAATCACCATTACCATTCATGTTTGTACTCACATCTGACCTTGATAGACTGAACAGAAGAAATTAATTGGAGAATATTTTCTCTTCAAAGAAGGTGGTGTCAAGAAACTGAACAACAGACAACTTGATAAGTGGGTTTGATTCTTCCTCGGAGTGAACTTCACCAACAAACAACACAAGATGGTTGAATAGTTAAGTTGTTTAGTTTTGCTTAACAGTCTCTTTCTTCTCTTTTGGGCAAAATGGCAGGCAGAGGACAATGTAGAGACAGTTAGACTGAAAAAAGACTTTCTGAAGAAGAATGATGACAGGCAGACAAGCAAGCACGTAAGTAGCTGTAAAAGCTTTGTTGTACTGTGAGGACGAGTACAGGCTCTATGTTGTCCTTAAAGGGATAGTTTACCCAAAATTAAAACTTACCCTTCACTTGTTCCAAATTTTCAATGACATTAATTCTTCTGTTGAACACAAAATAAAATATTTAAAAAAATGCTGGTAGTTGGCAACTCTTCTCTAGTATTTTTTGGGTGCCAACAACCAGCATTGCTTAAAACAATATATTTATTGTGTTCAACAGAAGAAATACACTTAGATATAAACCAGATGAGGAAGAACAAAAGGTCATTTTAATTTTGGGGTAAACTATCCCTTTAATTACAGTAAAAATGGCAAATGAGGGGGGGGGGGAGCTGCAGGATCTGGAGCTGATTGGTTGAGTGTATAAGAAATTAAGCTTTAAAGCCATACCTACATTAACAATCCACTTTCAAAGCTTACTTTAACAAACTGTTTCAAAATCCCAAAATCAACTTTAAACAGTTTAGTTTTGAAATCACATCAGTTTATTCTTTCACTTTTGTTTAAAATAAAGCCAGGCTTTTTCGCATAATTTAAACAATCTTTTTTGTGTTTCTCTCACTCTCTCTTTCTCTCTCTCTGTGTCTATCACACACACAAAGCAGTCAAAATTTGACCTGAAAAAGAGAAAGAAAAGAAAGAGTGGCATGGTGACGGTGGTCGATAAAATCACTTCTCTCTTGAGTCCTCTGTAAGTGAGTTGGCTCTCTCTCACTGCCCTGATGGCCAATCTCGATGAAGCACTACCAGTGTGTGTTTGTGCGTTTCTGGATGCTGTCCATGATCAGGACCTTTATTATGACCAGCAATGGACACGCGCACACACACGCACACACACACACACACACACACACACACACACACACACATATCTGTGCACATCCTGTCTGCAGCTGCCAGCGTTTACAAGGAGCGATTTTATGCTGTGTTATCGACCTTTAAACTTTTTCCATTTACACCCCACTCTCCCTTTTCAGAGACCATGTCTTTGCTTTGGTTGGCCCCCTCTGCACTATACATTTCAGAGGCACTGCTAAAAGTACTTGTTTGTCAGTTCTGGTGATTGCTTCTGTCTCTTTTTCCATTAAGCCACTGGTTCAGTTCTCTCTAAACCAGACTCTCTCCGAACATTTTCTGGAATAGGTTGGTACAAATGGGAGCTGCAGGATTTTAGCTACCAGTGTGTCAGTTGCTCTAATTCTGTGCAAGTTACAACTTAGCCTCTACTTGCAACATAAAGTGATTACAGAAATGTAATATTTAATGCATTGAATTGTTATACAGACACATGCATATGCATTATGCGCACACATGTACAGCTGAAGACAAAAATATTTTTTGAATACTTTCCAAGTGCTGTTTAACGGGATAACCCATTTTAAAAACATTTTTAAATTGTTTTAATTTTAACAGATTTTTAATAAATACTCCATGTTGTCTTTGCCATGATGACAGTACATACTATTTTATTTACTAGTTAAATTTTTCGAGATACTAGTCTTCAGCTTAGAGTGCAATTTGATAATTATTTCGTAAGGGGGCTAATAATATTGATCTCAGCAGTTTTTATGTATTTATTTTTTATTATACATTATTGTAAAATATTTTTGTTTATTCCAGCAAAACTAAAATGTTAGCTAGTAGACAAATATAATAGGAAATACCTAAAAATGTCATTTGGGATCACTTGGGAGGCATTTGAAAAAATAATTAATAAATAATTAAATGAATAACAAAAAATATATCTAAACTTTTAAAATTGATTTAATATGATATTAATTGTGTTTAGCTTCCCAGTGATGGGTTGCAGCTGGAAGGGCATTCGTTGCATAAAACATATGCTGGATAAGTTGGCGGTTCATTCCGCTGTGGCGATCCCAGATTAATAAAGGGACTAAGCCGAAAAGAAAATGAATGAATGAATGAATGAATGAATAATTGTGTTTAATTAAGCAATTCAGTATTCATTTGAGGGAAGCATTGAGGGTGGACTAAAATAATCTGAATCTAAAGACATTTTGCTGACCGTCACTACACAATTAAAAACGCCCAATGTTTCAGCATTTTTAGTGAAGAGAACTTCATTACCATAGAAGAACAAGTACAAGCAAATGAAGTTTGCTAGTGAAGTCCCAGTAAAGTTATTTATAATAGAACCTAATGAAAACTTTCTATTTTACATTTTTACAATAAGACTTGATCTAGCTAAAAGCTTTAAGTGTGGGCTTTCAATGCAGCCACACTATATGTTAATCTCACTGTATTAATATCCATACCCCAGTCGCCCGTGGTGACAAGAAATTATGCACTCTTTTGAAGCAAACACAGGAGTGAGTCAGAAAACATGGCATTTTACATGAGTCTCAAGCCCTGTCAATTAAAAAAAAAAGAAAAAAGAATGCAAGTCAATGCACCAGCATGGCACAGCAAGTGGTACGATGCTCATGACATGTTGTTTTCACGACGACCCAGGTTTCAGTCTAGCTTGAGTCATGTACTGAAGCCTGTTCTTCTGTTATCCTGTCAACTGTCTACTATTCTACATAATAAAGGTAAAATATTACATATCAGTGGCATAGCCACCGGTTTGCTGCTGCCACTCACATTAATGTATAACAGTCTAGATGTAGAATTGATTTTGGGCTATAACATAGTCTTAATAAAAACATTCATTCATTCATTCATTCATTTTCATTTCGGCTTAGTCCCTTTATTAATCTGGGGTCGCCACAGCAGAATGAACATGTCTTTGGGCTTGTGGGGGAAACCGGAGCACCCGGAGGAAACCCACGCCAACACGGGGAGAACATGCAAACTCCACACAGAAATGCCAACTGACCCAGCCAAGGCTCGAACCAGCGACCTTCTTGTTGTGAGGCGAACGTGCTCTAATAAAAACATTTATTATTATTTTTTTTTTCTTTGTTGCCTACTTACAATGAGGGCTTGTAAGCCAGATCTGGAGCCAGCACCTCATCTTTCTCTTTTGTGCTGATCAATGTGCACATTACATGTAAATTTGCCATTGCCTTTGGCTTAGTCCCTGATTTATCAGGGGTCACCAGAGCAAAATGAACCGCCAACTACTCCCAGAATGAACCACCAACTCCATCCATCCATCCATCCATCCATCCATCCATCCATCCATCCATCC
>CAIGQW010054073.1:10410981-10468607 GCA_903798125.1 Danio choprae | reverse complement strand
CACACACTCATACACTACGGACAATTTAGCTTACCCAATTCACCTGTACCGCATGTCTTTGGAATTGTGGGGGAAACCGGAGCACCCGGAGGAAACCCACGCAAACACGGGGAGAACATGCAAACTCCACACAGAAATGCCAACTGACCCAGCCGGGGCTCGAACCAGCGACCTTCTTGCTGTGAGGCGAATGTGCTATCCACTCCGCCACCGTGCTGCCCATATATATATATATATATATATATATATATTAGTATAAATCACTTGTAAATAGATACTGCCAGTAAATAGATACTTGTCAACTACTCATATATATATATATATGTCTTTTCAATACTTTTTGTTTTGTCTGATGTTTACAACTCCCTTCATCTTTGCCCCAATCATACAGATTGTATAAGTATATTTGTAAATATGCACACTCTTTCCATTATAGAATAATCTGCAGGTCATTCAAATTAAATTCACCCCTTTGATTTGTATTTTACACAATTAAAAAAAAAAATCTAATATGTATCAGTGTTTAAAAAAATATTTGATACAATACATTTATCTTTGTCATTATAATTTTTCTATTAAAAATGGTTTTATTAAGATCTTTCAGTCTAGACCTACCCAATGAAAGTGCATATATAGACAGTCTCTACTATGAGTCACATCACCAGCAAGTCAGTGCCAACTGACCCATCAAGGTAAGATGCCGGTAACAGCTTAGTTTTTGTAAAATGACTTTACAAATAATATTGTTCCATGTAGTTAGGTAAGGTGTACCATCTACAGGCTGTTATTTAAAGCAATGCTTGTTACTCTCTTGTTCTATGCAGTTACAGGGTATGTGCATAAAATAGACACAAACTGATAGCCTTGACTCTGTTTTATTCTTATTTTGTCTATCTTTCTTGTTTCCTCTTTTTCTTTTTCTTCATTTCTGCATAATGCATAATGCAAATTAATACGCAAAGTCCCTGCAAAAACCTTAACATTTCTTGATTTACTCAGAAACATGACATTTGACATAATAATAATAATAATAATAATAATAATAATAATAATAATAATAATAATTAAAAACAATTATAATAATCTCTAGGTGCATATACAATGCAAGTTTATGCATTTCTAAAAGTTGAAGACACCCCCATCCCCCCCCCCCCCAAACACACACACACAGTGTAGCAATGATGAGCGGTAATCCATACAGACCCATGGATGGATCAATGTCTTTTAAAGTGAAACGATAGATGTTCGTAAGACTTATTTTTTTTTAAAACAAACCACCGATGTCAGTTATCTGATGCAAGCACATTAATGCGTGTGTCAAGTTTGCAATGTGAGTCCTGATGTAAGTGTGAAAAATATGTGGAAATGTTCTCGTTACCTGCTCCCAAACATAAGATTGTTTCTTAACATTGTGGTTCTTACACAAATCTAACACTAATGTCTGATCACAATCAAAAGCAATCAGAAAATCCATCAGTGAGTGCATAGCATGAGGCCAATGCCCTGTTACACAACTCGACAATTAACTCTAGTTTTTTGTTTTTTTTTACTGTATTTTATTTGAATCATGCACTAGCATAACCACAACCCTGATCATGACTATAAAGATTTAGCAAAAATCTGATTATACTAAAAAGAATCTGAATTCCAGTTGTCTGTGACCAGTACAAAGAGGAAAATCGCCTTTTTTCACAATGCATTTAGGCTTAATTGAGCAATTGAACTGCTCTTTTGAACAAGCGCTCAAGCTAATTAAACTGACCTTTGGAGTGAGCTACCTGATAAGTATGAGGAAAAGGTGTTTTACAGCACACACACAACAACAAAGAAGGAAAAAAAGAGAGAAATTGGTAAATGTTTTCAGGATTATGGTTTTGTTTTATTCTTTTTCCCTGCCATGTTTTCCTGATTCATTTAACATAACATGTTTTCTATATGGAATTATTCATTCATTCATTTTCTTTTCAGCTTAGTCCCTTTATTAATCTGGGGTTGTCACAGCGGAATGAACCGCCAGCTTATCCAGCATATGTTTTACGCAGGGGATGCCCTTCCAGCTGCAACCCATCACTGGGAAACATCCATACACACTCATTCACACTCATACACTACGGACAATTTAGCTTACCCAATTCACCTGTACTGCATGTCTTTGGAATTGTAAGGGAAACCGGAGCACCCGGAGGAAACCCACGCAAACACGGGGAGAACATGCAAACTCCACACAGAAACGCCAACTGACCCAGCCGGGGCTCGAACCAGCGACCTTCTTGCTGTGAGGTGATTGTACTACCCACTGCGCCACCGTGCTGCCCCTTATATGGAATTATATATAATTATATATCTATACATAGATATTGGCACAAGGTGGGTCCAATGCATTGACAGTTGCATACTCTTCATTCTGCATTGTAACTCAACATAGTGGAATAGAGAAACCCCATTGCGTAAAGTTTTATTGCAGAGCAACAGAGAAGTATAAATGTTCACAACAGTGTCAGCTATAGGGGATGTGCCGTGGGGTACAGTGACCAATCACCGCTAAAGTATAAACTGGGCTTAAGTATAAAGTATAAGAAGGAGAGATGAACACATCAGATACAGAATGTCAGGACTAGCTACGGTAAGGCTGTTCTCAGCCAGGTATGCTAAAAGTTACCTGGAGGTCATATATCAAAAAAGATCAAATAAATATATGAATAAACTCAAGCTTGAATTTAAAACTGTATATTTTTGTGTGTTTTCAGCTCCATCATTAACATTATCTGATGGTTGGTTGGAGATGATGGGCTAAAAGGCTCAGGTTCGGTCCTTGAAAGCCACAGTCCTGGACAAGGGTCTGGCTGTAGACTGACTTGAATGTGCACTCTCACAGAGATTTGGCCCAACTTTAATCAAATATAACTGAACAGACCAATCCAGGACTAAGTGTTACGAAAAAGCTACAGGCAGATGAGGAGACCAGATCAAAAATCTGCACAACTCACCTACCCCTGAATAAGTTATATTGTGGGAAACCAAGCACAATAAAGTCACTCCCTGATGCATCCTCAATAAATGAGGCATAGCAAGATCACATTGGGGATTTGAACTGTACATGGAAAGATGGGAACTTTGAATTGAAACAGTAGGCCTGCTGCATATTGAAAAATGGCTTTAGTTTTGGCTATTTTTGAGACTTTACTCAAGGTGTTACACATTTACCACAACCTACATTACTAGATACATAAAACTGTAAAAAACAGATTTATAATTCATCTGAAAGAAAAAGAAAATCAATGGAAGATTGTACTGTTATGTTTCATTACTCATCCTTTTCACAGCTCTGGAGGAGGATGTTAAGTTCAACATATCTCATGAGGCATGACAGCAATTTGAAGGTGAGGTATTGAAAAAAAAGATAATTACAGTATATCCCATAAATTAGCATTATTTTTGAAATGTCATGGCCTCCAAGGTACAGATTTGGAAAACTTTTCAAAGCAGTACATTGGTTAGTTGTTCTGAAAAAATGTGGCAAATTATGTTGCATCTTTTTTTTTTTTAAATAATGCAATAAATGTAACTTTATTATTTTACTTAGTCATCATAAAACTCAAGTTAAAGGTGCAGTATGTAAGTTTGACACACAGTGGTTGAACTAGGTATTGCAATTCTGGATCAAAACACATTTTCACTTGGCTCCTCCTCTGACGAGTCTACACAAGTACAGATTGCCAGATTGCTGCGAGTGTGCCTGACTATCGAGCCTAACGGCTAATTTTAACCGTTTTCTAACTAAAAGCAACGACACATAATAAAATAAATAGAAGTTTTTGTCCTAACCAGAAATTTCTTTTTTAAAAACAGCTTCTATTTCTCACAGGTAACCAACAGGATAAACTATAAACACCTCAGGAACACCTCATGTACTTTATTCAGTGTTAAATGCTAATGATGTGAGTTTGAATGCCATTTTACGTGACATTTATTGCTGTTCAGAATCAGAAAGAGCTTTATTGCCAGGTATGTTCAAACATACGAGGAATTTCCTTTCGTGGCAGAGGCTTCTACAGTGCAACAGAATTACAGAGACAGGACAAAAAACAGATAATAAATATATTTTAAAAATAGAAGTAAGTAGTGAATGCAAATATGCAAATTGACAAGTGTATGTACAGGTATGTTACTATATACAACGTTATATGTGCAGCTGTTATGTGCAAATTGGCATGTAAAGTATGTTGTTAAGTAAGTGTATATGTGTATAAAAAGTGTATAGCAAGTAGTGATGTTTGTTTCACAGTTACTATCATCAAGTGTTCATAAGATGGATTGCCTGAGGGAAGAAACTGTTCTGGTGTACAGTGCTCTGTAGCGTCGACCAGAAGGCAAAAGTTCAAAAAGGGCAGTATGCTGGGTGTGAGGGGTCCATAGTGATTTTGGCAGCCCTTATGCTCACTTTGGATAAGTTCTTGGAGAGTAGGGAAGATTGTACCAGTTATTCGCTCAGCAGTCCGAACTATTCGACGTAGTCTTTGGAGGTCGGATTTGGTAGCTGAGCTAAACCAGACAGTTATTGAAGTGCAGAGGACTAATTCAATGATGGAAGTGTAGAACTGTTTCAGCAGCTCCTTTGGAAGGTTGAACTTTCTCAGCTGACGAAGGAAGTACAGCCTTTGTTGAGCTTTTTTGACAATGGGGTCAATGTGAGTGTCCCACTTCAGGTCCTGAGAGATGGTGGTGCCCAGGAACCTGAATGACTCCACTGCTGCCACAATGCTGGCCATGATGCTTAGTGGGGGGAGAGCAGGGGGGTTTCTCCTGAAGTCCACTATCATCTCCACTGTTTTGAGCGTGTTGAGCTTCAGGTTGTTGTGACTGCACCAGACAGTCAGCTCCTTCTGTCTGCTACGTCCGTAGACATATTTTGTTTGTAATTTTCCTCCCATTCTTGCTTTCCCTCTCTCTCCCTCTCCATGCCTGTTATTTTCTTTAGGTCCACCTATTCTGGCAGCTGACTGGTCAGGAGACCAGTCTGTCATCATTGGGCGACTTGGCGCAGCAATATAAAATGGACGCCAGGAAGAGTGGAGAGAAGTTCTCTTTTCTTTGATCTCGTTTTTGTGTATTTATGCTGACACAATATTGATTTTTGACTACTTTGCTTAACTTTTGTTTGGGTAAAATTATTTTGCCCACTTTCGAGACTTCTGAGTTTCTTGTACATTTTTATTTTGTTTGATTTGTTACGTTTTGGCTCAGCTCTTTCCAAAGTCATATCGAGCTACCGCTCATTAAGTTCACTTTTTTTCTCAGAGAGTAATGTGGATAGGGAAGATGTCGTATGACTTCCATCTTGCAAACACGTAGGTAACTTGTTGTTAGAGACACCAGGTAAGATGTGAATGCCATGTTTTGTTTTTTATTTTCCAATAGCTGAAAATAGGGAAGAATACAGCACGCGGTGCTGAAGACTTTTTTTGTTTGTTTGTTTCATTATGCTTTGTAGTAAGGGAAGAGGTTATTCTTGAGTTAGAATTGTTTTGTTCTTTCGTTTGGCGTCACTAGCGTCCCCTTACTTCTGAGTTGGCCTAATATTTTTGTTTGGTACGTTCTTTTTGAACTTGCTGTTTTTTATTACTTTTTTTCATTATTGAAAATATATAATTTTGTGTTTATATTTTGGCATTTTTTTATGGGTTTTAAATTAAAAATTCAATAAAAATTAAAATTAAATCACTTTTGTTGGATATCTTTTGTCTATGTCTTTTTGCTTCCACCATCACATAGTAAATTGCCTTAAATGTTATTCCTTTTACCTAGACTAACATCAAAGAGGTTGTAACAATTGACATACTACTGAAAGCAGTAGCAGATAGTTTACCTCAGATCTTGAAAATAAAACAAACCGTTTGAAATTGAACTTCAGAACTGCAAGTGCAAACCAACATATATTAGTCAATCAGCATGTACATATAATAATGTTAAAGAGGTTTAATATGTATTAATTAGATTATAAACCTTCCCATTTTGCTGGAGTGCAGTGTAGTATGCTGTGCTTCTGAATGGCTGTATTTAAATTTTCTATCATGTCTCTTCTGGTGCAAACAGCCAAATTGCTTATCACTGCAAATCTCGTCATGTAGCATGTTGTTAGGACACAGGGTTACAATGTAATCTGCTCACCTAATGTTTACGTTTGTAATATTAATATTATTTGCTAATTAATAACCACCTCATGTGGAACTCTGAATCTGCATTTCATTTCGGGGCTGCTACTGTCTACCGGAGGTCGCATTTTCGGTCGCGGGCACATTTTTCAGAGCCTTCCTGACTGAATGAATCAAATACGCTGTGCATAAACCACTGATTGATTAGCTTCAGGTGCACAATATAAAATTCACATAAATCTCACAATTCTTTCAAATTTATTAACAGTGATAAATAAAAAAACGATCATAAACATATTTTCTGTAACATTATTTGAACTTCAGTCGAATTAACCATGTTAGACATACCAGTATAATCGAGAGTTGAGGAGAAAACTTTCTCGCATCTTGCCTTCTCAGCGTCCAAGCATGGACTAAGGTTGATGCAACTCCCACACTCTCCGTGAGCATGCAACACTGATTACTTGTACAAAACACCACAATTGAAGTTCCTACACCCATTAAACCATGTAGGTATTTAATACATAAATTAATTATTTTTTTAGTTTTGGGAAGTTCATTAAAGAATATATGAATTGAAACTTTTCTCTTCCCTAAAGGCTACATTCACCCCCCTGAACTTCATAAAACTAGTCTACTACCAGAGCATAATGGTTAACGTGACCACTCTCAATAAAAAAAATTACTGTATCTTCATGCAACAAAAGTTACCCAACATACTGGAAGAGCGACAAAATAAAATTGGCCAGATTCTCAAGTGTTTGCCCACAAAAAAAGAAGTGCCATGACCACTACCTCAGAGATTTTTCACCACTTAATCCATAAAAATTATCACCACTTAATCCATAAAAACAAATAACAGGAAGGTTAAGTGAAGGGCTGTGCAAGAGAGTTTTTTGTGACTTTATTTGGATAAGTCTATTTATTGGTTTTACCAGTCTGTCAGTCCTTTTTCTAACTGGGTGAGCTGTACTGGAAGGCTAAACAATCTCTACAGCTAAATCATATTCACTTTCCTTCACTTCTGTATCCGAAAGTTCAGACTCAGAACTCCGAACAGTTTCCTAATCCTCATTTTCCACAAGGACTGACTTATTTGCTTACATGCTCTAGTCATGTGCACTCTGTATGAGAACTGGAGTCTCTGGTTCCTTCATCAGATGATGAACTCTGGTCCATCATTTCCATCACTAGCGTCCTCTGATTCAATGACAGTAGCATCATTCACAGACTCATCCGTTTTATGATCAACATGAGATTGCCCAGAGTTAGCCTTTTCAATGTGCAGGAAGTTGCCTTGTAAGATCAAGTTCCTGTGATCCACCTTCTCCTGATTAGTTCGAATGTTCTTAATCTGGTAAGTATGACATCTCGGGTCCACAGATACCACAACGTACAGCATTAAATCCCACCTGTTGGGTAGCTTGCATTGACCACACTCCCCTTTGTTGGCGAGCAGCACATAATCACCTTCCTCGATGTCTCTGTCTTTGAGATTTTTGTTGTAGTACTCAGTCTGCCATAGCTGACTCGCAGTGTTGTTGACCTGAGCAACCAGCATGGCTTCTTTGAGATCATCCATCAGTTTCTTCACATACTATTCGTAATTTGCAAAGGTATTATCACGATCCACACTCTGGAACATGAAATCGACAGGCAACCTCGGAATGCGACCAAACATGAGGTAAAATAATGTGAAACCAGTTGACTCTTGGGTAGTATAGTTGTAAGCGAACGTCAAAGTTAAGTTTGGAACAATGTGAAGTTTATTTATAAACTAATTTTGAGAGGATCACGTGCTTATGATTGCTTACAGCTGGCCCGCATTAGCCCGCAATCGATGCACCAATCAGATGATTCCTAGATCACCATAAATAACCAGAGTTCCCTTTTTGCAGTATCTTCGTCTTGAAGAACTCCCCCCACCCACCCCTACTCCTCCTTCCCAGATGGGCGACACGGTGGCCCAGTGATTAGCACTGTCGCCTCACAGCAAGAATGTCTCTGGTTAAAGTCTCAACTAAACTAGTTGACATTTCTGTGTGGAGTTTGCTTGTTCTCCCCGTGATCGCGTGGGTTTTCCCCGGGTTCTCCGGTTTCCTCCCACAGTCCAAAAACACGCAATTTAAGTAAATCGAACACACTAAGCAATACCATTTACAAGCTCACAATAAGTCGGGGGAGTTCATCGAGATCTACCTGAGCTCAAGCTCCCCTCTCACCCTGCGAACGGGAGGGAGCCCAGGGCTCGGGGATCTCGTGAGCTCAGGGCTCTCTCCCGGGACAGCATGCCAAACAAGCTATATTACCAATCATCAGCTAAGTGTGAACTCTTGAATGGGAATGAAGCGTTGGTAGTACATAACCATACCCAAAAACAATTATATTTTTCTTGGGGAAGGTGAGACTCTGTCATCCATCATGAGGTTTTTTTTTTTGCAACTGTGGTAATAGCAGCAATTTTTTTCAGGATAAGTTACAATGCCATGGTTGTCCACAACATGGCCAAGAAATCACACTCTGTTTAAGAAAGTAGCATTTCTATATTTCTTGGGTGCCAGCTTCAAACCATGAGTGCTCAGCCTCTCAAAGACCTTCTCCAATCTCTCCAGTGCCTTTTCCTCACAGATGATCATCACCAGAAGATCATCTTGGTAGCATAGAAGGTGAAGAAAATTTTGATCACCAAACAGACTCATCATAAGCTGCATGAAACGCATAGAGGCATCAGAGGTTGAGCACTCACGGTTTGAAGCTGGCACCCAAGAAATATAGAAATGCTACTTTCTTAAACAGAGTGCTAGATTTCTTGGCCATGTTGTGGCAACCATGGTATTGTAACTTAAGACGATTTAATTCATACAGCCCTAGAGAAGTGGTAAAAGCTGTTAATGTTTTGTCTTCCTCACACATAGGGATGTTAAAGAAGCCAGACGT
Source organism: Danio choprae (assembly GCA_903798125.1). Classification (NCBI taxonomy): domain Eukaryota; kingdom Metazoa; phylum Chordata; class Actinopteri; order Cypriniformes; family Danionidae; genus Danio; species Danio choprae. Next base: position 10,459,518 of record CAIGQW010054073.1, on the reverse strand, counting down.
GAGGTCCAAAGCACTAAACAATATATTTGCTCCCAGAGGAGTGAGACTGTAATGAAGTTAACGGCCACCTGGCCGCCGGGAAGGAGGTGGAGAACTGGCGCACTTTAAAATAATTTAATAGCAAATTAAACAAACAGACGGCAGCTCCTCACAGAAACGGGGGATCTGGTTGGGGGGTCCGCACTTTAGGACCAGCGAAACCTGATAATAAACAGGGTCGAGAGAAAGGAGCTGGATAGCTGAGGAGAGACTGAAGAGAGACAGAGAGAGGGGAGAGAGGATAAAAAAAATCGGTTCTCCAGACACGCTGTCACTTGGTCCTCAACCAGCTGAGAGATCCGACGACGTGCTGGGAGCCCTGTGGAGGAATCTATCCACCCGTCCGTCTTCTGGTGTCTGGTGGCGGTTCTCCTGGCTGGTGGCATTTCTGGTCTCCTGCTCCGCTCCCGCTTTGGTGGATGGATGCAGGCTTCGGCATCACGGCAGTCAGCGGTGACTTCCCCGGCCTCTCTGGGATGGCTCCCTTCAGCTCTTTCCCTTACGGTGGTGAGCCCCACGTCCCCTGCTCCTCCCCATACTGGGAGACGGCAGCAGGCAGATCCTTTCCTCGCCAGCCTCAGGCCGCCCCGGCACTCTGGGTAGACAAACAGGTTTCTCCCCCACTCGGGTTAACTTCCAAACACTCACCCTCCCTCTCAGCGGCGAGAGCAACTGGACAACGTGTCCCTCCTTCTCCCGGGTTTCGGCACCACTGTAATGAAGTTAACGGCCACCTGGCCGCCAGGAAGGAGGCGGAGAACCGGAGCACTTTAAAATAATTTAATAACAAAATAAACAAACTGAAAGTAAAAGTAAAACATAATATGTCCGGGCCTGGTCCTCTCTCGTCTAGCACTGGCGTCTCTCCTCCATTTAGCTTCCAGGGCTCCTCCGTGAGACTCGAGGCAGGTGATGCATCGAGGTGTCTCTGATTATCTCACTCATGCCACGTGCCTCGTACGCCATCACGGCTCTCGGCCCCGCCTCACTCCCCACAGAGACAATCAGCTTGAATTTAGCCAACGGTAATCAACACAGATTCTGAGGTCACCACTTTTATTCCACAAAAGTACTATGGGAGAGGTCCACTCGCTGTTGGACTTGCGAATGATGTCTCAGATAAAGCTTGCTGTAGCTTCTAGTAATGCCCTGGTGGCACATGCTGATACAACAACCGGAAAACTGCATAAAAGCACAAAGTCTTTTGCTGTCCCACAATCCAGCTTGTGCTTTGAAAACACATGTTCATATTTATAGATTAAACGCAACAGATAAGTTTTCCACTGAGTGGACACTTCAAAGAGTCAATGTCCAGATTGCTTAATCCCATCTCCTGCAAGGCATAATTGAAATCTGGATTCAGTGTTCTATCATGCACAGTCTGGCTCTGAATTTTGACAGTTTCGAAGGGACATTTGATATCCGTTTCCAAATCCTCCAATGCAACACATGGGGAAACGTTGGCCACTTTATAATTTCTCTTTAGAGTGATGGGTTTGTCATATGGATTCAACATACGAATTGGCACCCACCGGTGAGCAGTCATAGAAACCACCACACGTCCTACAATGATGTCCTTCTTATGCGTGGGTGACTTGGTAGGTTCAATCAACACAGCAGTGCCTTCTGAGATGATCTGTAGGGGGCAGTTTTGCCAAAACCAGGTGCTCCTGTTCAGGTAACTGTAACAGCCTTGGTCAGTTTTGCAGTTCCAAAGTCATCAGGCATCTCAGCACCGCTCCATCTGTTAAGGCCAGAAAGAATATTGAGGAATTGCTCAATTTCAGCATCTTGTGTTGATTCACGTCTATTTACAACTCACCAATATGTGAGGTTCTGCTTAAGCTGACTTAGGATAAATTTAAGAATGTTGGTGCCACTGTCTATCACAGCTTGTACAGGAACATTATTATTGACTAGAACGTCAGTGTAGAAAATCACATTCTAAAATAAAATCGCATCATCATTCTTCACTGACTCGCAAGTTGCCTCATATATGTTAGATGTTGGGAGAGTCTGAATTTCTTCACTCACATGTGCATCAGTTTCCCTGAATCTGGGAGTAGCCTTCGATCTTCGATCCTCCTAGGACAGGACCTGCGCTGATGGTCAACTTCAAGACAATTCAAGCATCTTTTCTCTGACATGCAATGTGACTGTGTAGAATGAGTTCTCTCACCACAAACACGACATCTTGATGGACGGGACCAAGAGGGCAACTGAGATCTATCAGGAGTAGTCTGTACATTAATGCGTTCAAGCACTCTCTTTAACATACTGAGTACTTGTTCCAATGTACCAGTGTTAGTCAAAGCAGTGTGTGGAGATGTCGTGGTGGTCTCAGGTTTAGCGCTCTGATTACTGGAAATGCACGCTGCTGCATTTATTGCAGTGTTTTCCACGGTAGGTGTTTCTGTGTTGCTGATAGTTATATTGGATACTTGAAATTAAAGGTCAGATAGAGGGTCTTGTTCTTTGTTCTCAGCTCCCTTTGATGCTCATCAATTGCTTTTTACACCTATGCGAATGACCATTTTGTAACAGGCTTGTATTTGAACATTAGAAAGTCCAGTATCAGGACAGTTACGAATAAACATCATTGCAACTTCCTGTGAAATGTTATTCATTTAACTACCCTGTTTCAGCAGGTGCTTATCAGTGATTTCAGCAGCATCATTAAACAGACCCAGTAATCAACAGGGCTTTCTCTGACAAAAGGCAGCGTGGAATAGAAGTCTGCAATTGGGAGACAAGACTCTGGGCTCTCACTAAAATAACGTAACAGTATTTTGTAAATAACTTCAGGGGTAAGCACTTTATCAGGTGAGCAATTACTTTTTAGCCCTACTTTGACTATATTTTTCGCTCTACCCAAAAGGTAGTTATGAATTTTATTGGGGTGTTTTGCTTTCGGACAGTCACATTTCTGTAAGTGGATCTTCATTAACTCAATTCACTCATGAACAGAAATTTTATCTGTACCATCGCCACGGAAAATGGCCTCTTATCAGACCGTACAACCAGGTTAAGCCTGGATAAGTCGTGTAGTGCTCGCAAGCTTACTTTTAACTGTTGAGGGGCCAGTCTGATGCACCACATGAGGACTACATTCAGCTAGGAGTCTGTTCAGAATGCTATCACAGATTTGGCTACAAAGATCTTCAATGAGCTCTATTATTTGTACTCGTGAGTCATCAATAATAGGAGGAGGTGTAAAGACAGCACCAGAATTAATATTTTCACCCTCACATGAATATTGCAGATTAACATTAGGAGTTTGATCATTTACTTTACGTCTCACAACACCATCAGTACTGATAAATCCTCTACACCTCCCCCAGACTGGTGTAGACATGTTATACATCTTATTGTCAGCACTCACAAAAAAACAATCAACTGGCTCAATGTTCTAGTGACTCACCCTTCTTATAAAGGTAAAAAAAAAGTTCTAATGTCTTAATTTAATTTAATTGAAAAAGTTTTTATCTGACACTGGAAGGCAGGATACAATACTGGGTTGACACTCAGCAGATGACCATGGCTGCTTTGCTGAATCCAGGGAAGTCACAATAATCTCGCACAGTCCCCCGATAATCGGCTGTGGCTGATCGGTTGAATCCTGAAAGGTCACGGCACCAGTTTTATGTAGCAAATCCCGATCTGCACATAACAAAATGTGGCACTGGAGACAGCAAAAACAGCTTCACATAATTTGTTTATTGGTCCTGAAACATATTCACGCTCCATCTTCTTGTTTCACACTGTGCACAAACCACTGATTGATTAGCTTCACGGGCACAATATAAAATTCACATAAATCTCACAATTCTCTCAAAGTTATGAACAGTGACTAAATAAAAAATGATCTTATTTTCTGTAACATTATTTGAACTTCAGTTGAATGAACCATGTTAGACATACCAGTATAATCGAGAGTTGAGGAGAAAACTTTCTCGTGTCTTGCCTTCTCTGCGACCGGACATAGACTGAGGCTGACGCAGTGTTGCCAACTATTTCTGATTAAAAGTAGCTAAAGCCTGCCTGAAAAGTAGCTAAATGTTGCCAGATGATGTCACACACTAATTTGCATATCAGTGACATCATCACGTAGTATCTGACAAGCGTAAGTCCATAATGTCTTTACTCTCTGAGGCACTGTGTATTATATTATATTAAAACATTACATCCAGATGCACAATAAATAGGTTCTTAATAACATACTACTGATGATGTAATTGCGTAACTGTCAGTGTTCTGTTGTGTCCATGTGCTTTTGTTGTAATCATGTGCTCCCTTTGTCCTTTTTTTCCGCCATCATCAGTGAACATTTATTTCACCTGTGTTCATCCCCTGTGTCTCCTTAGTTAATCATCACCCCTGTCTATTTATACCCTTCCGTGTGTATCCTTCGTGGTCCGGTGTTGTATTGTCTCAACGTCGATGTCCTGTCTGCATGTCCTGTCCCGAATTGCTACAGAATACCGGACCAAAAAGTAGCGGCATGTTTTCCCCCGTTTTTCTTTTTATAGTCTTTTTGCCCCTCAGTGTTTTCTTTTGTCACCCCCGTGTTTCGTTGGAACAGCTATCCGGGCTCTCTCGCAGAGCACGATCATCCGAAGATGGTCCTCGGGTCAATACCGCCTCATTTGTGGAGTGGAGACTGGCGAGAATAAGATCGCCATTCACCGCTTTCATGGAGGACGACCTCGTCAGTGCCACTCCTGACCCAGTGACCAGCCAAGCATCACCATCCATCTGCAGGGAGCGCTTGCCAGAGCCCACAGCAGACGGAGAGCCACCCCCGGCGCACGAGCCATCACCACCTAGAGCGACAGAGCGGAGTTGCGCCGAGATGGAGGAGCTCGATTCCCCGTCTGACCAGGTGTGTGAGCCGGCAACACCGCCGAAAGGGGGAGTCCTGGCAGACATCCGCGAGACCAGCGAGAGTCTCGCCCACCCCTGCTCTACAGATGGACAGCGGCTGGACACTGGAAAGTTACTCATTGACTTCTGGGGCTGTTTTTACCTTCCGCTGTTTGCAGACAGCAAAAACCCTTCCAGTCAACTGTTTCAAGACAGTCTTTTAATTATCCTTTATGAGGAAAACCCTAGCTCCAGAGTCATGAATAGCTTCCCACGGTCCCCCAGAACTGCAGCCAGTCAGCCAGCTCCAGCACTGCTGCAGTCAGCCAGCCCCCCAGCTCACCCTCAAGCTCCGGAAATGGAGCTCGCTTGTGGGTGCTGCCTGCCAGCGTCGCCCTCCGGAGGGTGTCGCTTAGTGTCAGCTCCTCCAACCTCCGAGCTGCGGACTCCACCTCGACCCTTCGACCCTAGGGCTCCGCGTTGGCTCACTCCTCCCTCGTCTCTGTCGTGGGCCGTCTGCCCACCAGCTCCGCCAGGCTCCCTCGTCCCTCCGGCTCCACCTTGGTCAGTCGTCGCCCTTCCTTTGCCTCTGGACTCCACTCCTCCAGGTGCGAGGACGCGCCTTCAAAAAGGGGGGGTACTGTCGGTGTTCTGTTGTGTCCATGTGCTTTTGTTGTGATCATGTGCTCCCTTTGTCCTTTTCCCGCCATCATCATTGTTCATTTATTTCACCTGTGTTCATCCCCTGTGTCTCCTTAGTTAATCATCACCCCTGTCTATTTATACCCTTCCGTGTGTATCCTTCGTTGTCTGGTATTGTATTGTCTCATTGCGTCATTGTCCTGTCTGAGTGTCCTGTCGTATCCAGTGCCTTTGTATCCAGTAAGTGTTTGTCAATAAATCCGTCTTTTGTTAAATCCCATGTACCTGTCTCATCATGTCCAACGAGTTTTTACTTTATGTAGTATACAAAATAATTAATGTTTTCTCAAATTGACTGGCCATCTCAGCAAAAACATTATTTGAAATATGTTCATTTAGATTTGTATGAAAAATATAGTTGACTATTTGTTAAAGTAATACAAACACTTTTTAATAAGAAGTTTTTATTTTTAAATATAACACTGATAATGAACAGTTACATTTTTTAAACAATCACAGCTCGTGTACTTGTGAAATTAACACATTTGTGAAAGTGACAACAATTATAGCACTATTGGAATTCATTGCTACCTAAATTACCAACAATTATACATGTTAACAAATATCAGTAAATTAACAGTTATGAAAAACAATCTGAGCTAGCAATTTAACTTGAATGTGATATGTGTGTGTTGCTAGGCATCTCTCAGGAAGGTGTTTTTTCTTAGCTGGTTAGCTGTACAGTGTTTCCTCTGGCATTACTTGATTTCTATTTCAATGATTCACAGATTAACAAGTAAATCATCTTCATCTTCACTGTCCAGCTGCTTTGTCACTGAGCTGGTATCAGCAGAAGAGGATAGTGTAGGTTTAAAACTGTATGCTGCAGTGGTGCCAAACTGTTGTAGTACGTCATAGGGTAGCTTATGCTGGTAACAAGTTTCACCAGCCAGCTTCAGTCCATACCGCACAAGGAGTATGGAATTAAGAGTTTGCAGTGACAGTCTGTTTCTTAACTTTGACTTGACCACACTCATTTGGATCTTTAAATGGTTTTGACCCAGAAGCATCTGTGTAGTTATATACTTCACTCTAGAACTCAATGGTGTTTTCAGTTGATTCCCACCTCATCAAATGTATGTTTCTCCATTGGGAAACTATTTTGTCAATTGTCTGGGGCTGGTGCCCCAGTAGCTCAGCTACATTTATAATTTCAGTATTGCTTTTATTGTGCTTCAGTGTTTCCTTAACAGTGAACAGAGCCATATTTCGTAAGATTTTGAGATTTTCTGGGAGCCTTGCTTGCAGTTCCTTGCTTAGAGCAATTACATAATTAACGCATCATCTCCGAATTACCTTTTCATCTTCTATGGCAAAACTGAGCTGGGACAGTGTACTTTCAAAAAGTTACCCAATATATGGTGCTGGACTAAGATGTCCATCCATGGCATCCTTCAGAACATCAATCTTTGCCATAGGGTTGACTACTCTGCTGCAAACTGATAATAAGAAGTTAACCAGATTGTCCAAAAGCTTGACATGTTCACCCTCAAATGACTTCACTGCAACTTGTACGTCAGACAGGATTGATTTTAAGAATGTGAGATACACATAGTTGCTCTTGTCCATGTGCATGGCATGGAGCACCTCTGCCATGTAGCAATGCTCACTGCTCTTGGTAAACTCAAAGTGGAGTTTAAGTTCTTCCTATTGGTCCAATATACGAGTTACTGCAGGCTCAATCAAAAGCCAACATGTGGCACACACATTGGTGATCTGCAGTTTCTGAGCACAATTAATGGTGGCATATACTGCTTTGTATGCCTCTCGTCGTTTTGGAGAAATCGAAAACCAGTTGTATGTTTCCCTGATTATGTATTCAACACATCTTGTGATGGTTTCTTTGGATGCTGCACTGACAGCCAACTGTAAAGAATAGCACACACAGCAAATGAGTATCAAATTGGGCAAAGAACATTCCTCTTTTAAAATCTTGTGGACTCCATTGTGCACCCCAGTCATTACATAGGCATAATCAGTGTCAATACCCCTGAAGATTCTCTTTTTAAGATTACACTTTTCCAGAAACTCAACTATTGCCTTCGCTATTGATTTGGCATCACCTGCCTCCAATTCAACCAGCCCAATAAATGTGGAAACAAGTGTTCTTTCTTTTAGCACTAAAATACCGAATCACCACACCAAGGGATTTTGAGACACTGACATCAGTCGACTCATCCAAAAGCAGACTGAACTTACCATCTCCCACATCTGATGTTATCATTTTCAGAAAATAAGGAACCAATACTCCCTTAATAATTTCTGTGCATTTAGTGCTAGCAGTGAACAATGTTCCGCAATGGCCATTACCATAGTAGCTTCTGCACTTTTGCAGTTATCCAATTTCCTAACTAGCTGTGGTAATGTAGACTGCTTTACAGGATTATATGGTTTTGATTTATTTATATGCTTTGCTGTAGCACAATGTTTTCTAATGTTATACATTTTTGCAATATCTGATTTGCAGTATGCACAGTATGCTCGGCAGTCAAACCCAGGTACTGGCTTCAGCCATTCTTTAAATTCAGGTACAGACTCCCACTCTTTTCTGTATTTCTGGCTGTACAATTTTGATTGAGACGTGTTCAGTTCAAAATTAATTAGCAGCTACAGTAACAAAATGTTAAGTGTGGTTAATCTAATTAATTCACTTAAAAGTGTGAAATGTGTGCTTCTGCTGTTGCACTCAGCCAACAAATTTTGCTATTTAGACCTTATGTAGCCCCACCCCTGCACTCTACTGAGTGAAGCCTGCCGCCACTGCTCTTTTGAGTCACTTTTTAAAAATAGCTAAAAATAACCAAAGAAATGTTAAAAATTGCTAAATTTGTTGCTAGGTGCTTTTTGAAAAAGAGTAGCTAGGGTAGTATGAAAAGTTGGTAAATCTAGCTGAACATAGCGTGCAACACTGATTGTGGTCCCAATTCTGATTTAGCTTACCCAATTCACCTATAGCGCATGTCTTTGGACCTGTGGGGGAAACCAGAGCTATATAAGCATGTTTCTTAAATATGCCCAAAACATATTTTGGTATTTTTATGCTTTAGAAGAGTCAAAAACTTACATGCAGCACCTTTAAGATTGTCATTTTTTTAAAACTCTTTTGAGACATACATCCACCTGAAATGATCCTGAAATTAGAAAAAAAAATGTAGGGAGATGCATGATTTCATCCTTTGGGAACCGATTGGATTGTTGGAAGATGAGTGTTGCTAACAAAATGAAAGAAGATTGATGAATGGATATAACGAGACACGCCCTTAAAACTTCTCCCTAAAGGCCTTTTATGTAACCAGAAATGAGGAAAAGTAGTTTTGAGGGGGAGAGAAAGTTATGATATTTGCATTTTATCATGCATTTTGGCCCTTCATATCCTATGATATATATGCAGCATATATATGAAACAGATGCTTTTGAATATTAGACTGTACATGTATTTGCTGTCACATTTGATTAATTTAATGTGCCTTTGCTGACTAAAAGTATTAGTTTATTTCACAGAAAATTTGACGTGATGGGAAAGGTTTTCGAATGTACAGTATTTGTCAGTTCAATCATTGGTCCTTATCCTAAAGCAATGAAAACAGCACGAAGAGGCACAGCAGCTGCATTCGATTATAATGATTGGTCAGGTAAACAAACACTTTTTACAGGGGTTTTACTTATAAGCCAGACAAACTTGCTTACACCAGGTATTAAGATGGATTCACTTTGATTCATTCACAGTTTGAAGATTTACAATTTACAAACATTCAATCTTTCATACAACAAATTTTAATGCTCATCTGGTGTGCACACTTAATCAACACACCCCACGATGTCTAGGAATTAGGTCATCAAACAAATGAGACATCAAATGTGGGTTGAAAACATTGTGAACAGATTCACATCCTCAGACTCACTTTCTTAAAGGGGAAAACCACCCCATCACTTCCAGCTCAGAACTCTTAAAGGGGAAACACATCAAGAACAACTCGTGAATTCTGTCACATGTATAAATGTATGCGCCACAGTATCAATATGTTAGTCTTATGATTATCTATAAGCTAGTGTTCTCCAAAATAATGACAAAATTTCCATTTCAAGATATAAATATTTAAAGCTTTAGATTTGTCACTACCAGTAAAACTAATTAACAAATTATTTGACCACCTCATACTTCAGTTTCTCGTGAAATTTGCAGACCAATCAAATGCTGTATTTGATGAACCCCCTATACATGCTAGTCATTTTGAAACACACTATGCACAGCACCTCTTTACAGCAAACCCCAAGGTGAAAATACATTGCACACACATACAAAGTCAACATACAGGAAACTATGAGATTCAAAATTAAATCTGTTACATGCAGTGTCCATTTTTTTTTTTTTGGTGAATAGTACCATATGCAGTAGGGATAAAAACAGTTTAAATATGATTTTCTGTGGGGTGAATGAAGTCTGCTTTCGTGTTAATGTTATGTGAACTATGCAGGTATATGATGGCAGTGAAGAGCAGTTCATATGCAATAAGTGCGAACTAAAACCTGTATCAGACAGATTTGAATTACATAGAGAGCTGTATGTTTTAAAGCAGAAATGTGCTAGAGCTCAACAGCTTTGAATGGCAGAGTTGTGACAAACAAAACACTATTGACTGCTTTTGGAAAATGGGGAGGAGCTACTCTATGTCCTGCCCAACCTTTCTGTTTCAGTTGAGGTTACATCAAACATTGAATAAAAATGCACATTTCAAAGCACTTCATGGGACCTTTAAGGCATTTGAACATTTAGACTGTGAAAACATTCATTCATTCATTCATTTTCATTTCGGCTTAGTCCCTTTATTAATCTGGGGTCGCCACAGCGGAATGAACCGCCAACTTATCCAGCATATGTTTTACGCAGCGGATGCCCTTCCAGCTGCAACCCATCTCTGGGAAACATCCATACACACCCCTTCACACTCATACACTACGGACCCGGAGGAAACCCACGCCAACACAGGGAGAACATGCAAACTCCACACAGAAACGCCAACTGGCGAGGCTCGAACCAGCGACCAGCGACCTTCTTGCTGTGAGGCGAACGTGCTACCCACTGCGCCACTGTGAAAACAATAAAAAACAAATGTGCTTTCGATTATATGAAAGTTATACATTTTTCAGATCCTATTCTCACCTGTATTTTGCATTGTCCACTTGTGATCTGCTCAGCAATCGCATCTTAATATCAGATGTAAACACAGCCCAAGCATATATTTTCTATCCAGGGCTGAGTGATAATCAGACTGGCCCATCTCTAGCTGCTGCAAAATCCTTTCCATTCCTTTAATCATTCCTTTAACAGACAGATTCTTTTTACACATGCATACACACTGCTAATCTTCTTTTCCAGAAGGCCAGATCACATAGCATAAATACAACTGTATTTTCTTGCAGGAGATTGATGATGAATTGATGCTATGTTGTTGTCTTCTTCCATATTGCATACAATTTTTTTCACCACCAATTCCCCAACCCCAATTCTTTCTTGTACGAGACTTAGTTAGAAGTATATTAATCACCTTCCTCTTCTCTTCTACTTCAACAATGTTGCCTCTCAAATGTTATTAGCACTGCTTGTTCTTCCTCCACAGACTGGCTGCAATTGTGTAATCTATACATTTAATTAATGGAATTAACAGGAAATTTGTGTCAGGTATGTGATGAGGTAGACGGAAAAAGATGATAGGTGACAAAAAAAGACAGGAGATGTATTATAGAAAACCAGTTTCATTCGACCATGTTAACAGAATGTCTGTCAGAGAACTGTAATTAGACTCCAAAATAAATACTTACCAAGACATTTGGTTTTGTTGAGTAAATAAAATTGTGTCTTTCTATCTGTATAGTGTATTATTTTATTTAGTTATTATTATTATTAGGGCATCACTGTGGCGCATTGGGTAGCACGATCGCCTCACAGCAAGAAGGTAGCTGTTTCGAGCCTCGGCTGGGCCAGTTGGCATTTCTGTGTGGAGTTTTGCGTATTCGCGTGGGTTTCCTCCAGGTGCTCCGGTTTCCCCCACAAGTCCAAAAACGTGTTTTTTTTGGGAAGGCTAAATTGTCCGTAGTGTATGTGTACGTGAGTGTGCATGTGTGTTTCACTATGATAGGTTGCAGCTGGAAGGGCATCCGTTGCGTAAAACATATGCTGGAAAGGTTGGCGGTTCATTCCACTGTGGGGACCCCAGATTAATAAAGGGACTAAGCCGAAAACAAAATGAATGAATTAATATTATTATTATATGTATTTTATATAAACTATGGTTACCAAACTTGAAAACCATTGTCCCGATGTTGTATTTCAACAGATTAGTCAGGATTTTGTCCTCAAACAGCTCCTGTGTGTAGGACTAGTTTCTTTACACATTTCATTGAATGACTCCTGTTTTGTTTTGATTTATGACCGTGAAGTAATCGAAATCACTTGGCATGGTGATATGGATGTTGTAAAAGCTTGCCTGGAACTACTTTAGCAGTGTGAAATTTATTGCACAACTCTGAATGTTCATCCACCAACCTAGTACTGGGAAACACCCAAACGAAAGGATGCTGACAACAGAGGTGCATAAAGGTAATCCAAAATACATTGACAAAACACAGGCAAATGATCAGGCTAGGCGGCAAAAAATAAATAAATCAAACACGGTAAACAAGCAAAAGGTCAAAAACACCAGAAGAATAGACAAGGGGAAAAACCGCTTTGTAATGTTAGCATATAAACAAGACTCAGCAAAGTGTCTGTGAAAGTGAGTGGTATATATAGTCCATGTTATCAGTAATCATGAGTTTCAGTGTGTGTGACTGAGTGTCAGGATTATTGTCAGCTGTGGTAGAAATTAATGAGTGCAAAGAGTTCTGGGAGTTGTAGTTTGGTAAGAATACCGTGAGTAATCTCCAGAAAACACTGCTGGCAATCACAACAGAATGCTCCATGCAGATGAGTGGGCTTGACAAACCAACTGTTGGACACACTCACCCTGTCTTAATGCAATAGACATTTTGTTAGAAATACTAAAAATATAGGCTTTATATGTTTGTTTCTATGTTTGTTTATATAACTCCTATTTTAATTTATAGTGCTTCATTTTCACATTAACATTTAATATCTCTTGTTCAAATACATTATGAACAGCAGCTACGCTATTTATTTTCTTTCTTCTCTATTTTCAACTGGGGATGCCCATCTGAGGACTCTAGAGACTGTGTATTGATGGGATCCAAGACCTGTGAAGAGATGTTGCCAACCTTTGAGGACTTCGAGGACAACACATACACTTAATACACAAATACACTTCATTAAACATGGACACATAGACATCACCTTTATGCTATAAAATTGCAGTTTAATGATGTCTGTATATAATAAATTATATTTGATTGTAACTTTAACTTAATTTGATTGTAATGTGCGCGGAGCAGTGGCACAGTGGGTAACACTGTCGCCTCACAGCAAGAAGGTCACTGGTTCAAGCCTCAGCTGGGCCAGTTAGCATTTCTGTGTGGAGTTTGCATGTTCTCCCCGTGTTCGCTTGGGTTTCCTCCGGGTGCTCCGGTTTCCCCCACAATTCCAAAGACATGCGGTACAGGTGAATTGGGTAAGCTAAATTGTCTGTAGTGTATGAGTGTGTGAATGAGTGAGTGAGTGTGTATGGATGTTTCCCAGAGATGGGTTGCAGCTAGAAGGGCATATGCTGCGTAAAACATATGCTGGATAAGTTGGCGGTTCATTCTGCTGTGGCAACCCCTGAATAATAAAGGACTAAGCCAAAAAGAAAATAAATGATTGTAATGTAATGCTTTGAAACAATAATTATTGTAAAAAGCGCTATACAAATAAACTTGAATTGAATACAATCCAGGAGGGAGGTAGAGCGGAGGTGGAACAGGTGAACCTGGTGCGTGGAGCTGCACAGAGCCTGGAGCATGGAGCTTTGGTTCAGCAGGCATTGTTGGGTCCGACAACCCCAGTGGGTCAAGAGGCTCTGGCTCAGGAGGCACTGGTGTGTCAGACAACCTCAGTGGGTCAGGAGGCTTAGAGCCAGGAGGTACCAGTGGTTCAGACCACACTGGTGGGTCTTTGGAATTGCGCACAAAGATAGTATGTCCAGCTATAGGAGGGCTCTAAAATCCGCCAGGGCTGAGCACCTCCGCAAACTGATAGAAAATAATCTTTGGAGTCATCTTTGGAACAAAATGTCGTTCTGTCTGACATTATGACAGCTGAGATCTTACAGTGTGACATGGGAATCATGTTCATGACGTCTTACATACTACAATCATTTAGACTTATTTAAAGTCACACAGTGTGAGCCAGGATTAACTCCATGTGAGTAGCTGGGTTTTTAAAAATTTAATAAATAAATGAATTGATTAATTAAAAAAAAAAAAAAAAAAAAAACAAAAAAAAAAAAACAACATGCTTATGGACTATGCACTTGTAGCACTAGTGTAAGTGTAAGTCTTGTGTCACGGTCACACAAGGAAGACAATGTAGAGAAGACAGGGAATTACTTCACAGGTGTTTATTTTGCAATGGTGCACAAACAAGGAATAACACTGGTGAACGATGAGTGCGGGTGAAGCTAGCACACGCTAGATCCAGTGGTGGGTGCGTTCTTCACAATAGACGTAGCAGTGCACATCAAAACAGGTGAGTGAAGTGCTAAGGTGAAGTCTAGCACACGCTTGTACAAGCGGTGTGTGTGTGGTTCAAACAGTCATAGAAATCAGACACAATGTTCATGGAGAATGAAATAGTCACTTCCCTTCGTGGGTATCTGTGTACACAGATCACAGTAGCAAGCCTCGTTGAAGCACAGGAGAGCACGGAGCACTTGGGAGAAGACCAGGGAAGAGATGACCATCCAACGTTGATTCGTTGATATGGTGATTGTGAATGGTGACTGGAGCTGATGGAACGTGCAGAGGGTGTGACATCTTGTAAATAACAGATGATTTCTTTTCTAAAACATTTTAAATTTAGTGTTATTATCGAAACCTTAAAAGAATATTTTTTCCCAAACTATCCAAAACTTGTCGCACTTAGGGCATATGTTTCTAAGCAGCTCTTTTTACGTCATTCAGCCATGGAGTGTTCCCTCTTCTCAGGCGGACCCGTGTCTTCCCTACCCGCTAAGCAATTTATCATATATAGTGCTCTTCATGGAAAGGGCTAGCCCATATGTTCATATTGTCACCAAATCTCCCCCTGGGTAGTAGGTGGCCTCCGCAGCATCCTCCCCCTTTTGAGGGACTGGCACGCTTTCCCAATGTAATGTTGTATCCTAATCCCTAGACTACAACTAGCTAGGTAAAAGCACAATTACGACCCCAATTCTAAATTCCCAAATTATTCCCATTTATTGGTAATTAAAGGGCCTAGGGGACATTGGAAGGTTGTGCCCTTGGTGATGCTTGTGCGCTCACACTATGCTTGGCAAGCTTCATATCAGGGGCGTGAGGGGCTCAGCTGCTGTGGCATTTTTCATACACTCTCCAGTAGACACACATCATAGTTCCCACTGAAGGGGAATGTCCCGGTTATGAACGTAACCCACGTTCCCGAAGAGGGAACAGAAACGTGTGTCTCCGTTGCCACAGCAGCCGGGTCTCCGAGTGTTCGGCTCTTCAGCGGCAAAAGTCTTGTGGTTTGCTCAGCGTGCGCTGGTCATATACTCTACTAATGATTACTCACCAGCACCTGTGGAGCTGAGCTCTGCCAACTCATAGGCATCAATTGGCCCGATTTCTTACTCTTCAGAGTGATTTATCATCTATCAATCACCAGAAGTGTTGGTAGACACACGTCCGTTCCCTCTTCGGAGCACGTGGGTTATGTTCGTAACCAGAATAATATAGCTGTTCAATAAGGCTGTTGTTGTTATACTGTTGATATCTTAAATTATTTAGAAGAAACATATGACTTATTCCCGGCTGGGTCAATTGGCATTTCTGTGTGTAGTTTGCATGTTCTCCCCGTGTTGGCGTGGGTTTCCTCCGGGTGCTCCGGTTTCCCCCACAATTCCAAAGACATGCGGTACAGGTGAATTGGGTAAGCTAAATTGTCCGTAGTGTATGAGTGTGTGAATGAGTGAGTGAGTGTGTATGGATGTTTCCCAGAGATGGGTTGTGGCTGGAAGGGCATCCGCTGCGTAATACATATGCTGGATAAGTTGGCGGTTCATTCCGCTGTGGCGACCCCGGATTAATAAAGGGACTAAGCCGAAAAGAAAATGAATGAATGAATATGACTTATTCTGAGTTTAACAACACAAGTGGAGATTGTGTATGTCCACCCTTTTGTTTGTAGTTTAATGCTGTTTGGTTGCTCAGATTTATGAGACTTAGTGAAGTAATAACTGTTGCAAATGCTAAAAGCTGTGAAACATGACATCTGAAAGTGTAATATTTGTGTGACAGGTGGTTTATGCTTTAAGTGAGAACATAGTCTAAAAAATTTAAGTTAAATCTGAAATAGTTTATTTTTGTTGTTACTAATTAATAATATAGTGTATATACCAGAGGTGGGAGTAAGTCACACATGTGCAAGTCACAAGCAAGTCTCGAGTCATAACCTTCAAGTCTCAAGCAAGTCAAGTCGATTTTTGTCAGACTCAAGTTAAGTTGAATCACTGCTTATCTCAAGTCAAGTCAAGTCAAGTCGTAGATTGGTCTAGCAAGTCACTTTCAAGTCAATCAAATCTTTGTCGATTTTTGAATTTTTGCAATTTTATATATATATATATATATATATAGCCCATTTCACACATACATTACAGACAGGTTTTCAGATCCATGGTCTGAAATGTTTTCTTGTTTTGTCTAACTTAATTTTTCTTTTGAAAAAAAATATTGGGGAAAGAAAATGATGCATGTGAGTAAAAAAAACCCCGTAATATAGCATTTAACAAATTATTTTAATGAAATCTTATTTTGATTAAAGTTAACCCCTAACATGTCAACAACTTAAACGTTAAACATTAGCATACAAATTTAATACTATCAGTGCTTCCCATAGGTTTGAAATATACTTGCGGATATACTTGAAATATACCCATATCTCATAAATAGTTAATCATATGCGACAAACAAAACATAATTTAATTTTTAACAATAATTTTATTTATTTTATACTATTCAGGAGCCATGTGCACCCACTGACAGGTAAAATCTGCTTCTCTCTTTTTCAAGTTCAAAGCAAACTTGAATGCCAAAGCATTTTAGATATGTATATACAATAGCCATTGCAATATAGCCTAATGGCATCATAAAAGTAATAAAATATACAGCAAATGAGAAATAAATGACAGAAAAAGGAATAAAAACAGACAATATATCTATAAATTATAATAATTACAAGATTAAAACATGTAGATTATTTAAATAAGGCAAATGCGTTGGTTAACCATTACTAATGGTGTACATATTTTTTGCAGCCAGTTTAGACTAGTCATTTCGTCCTCTCCGAGTATATAGTAAAGTCCTTCGGAGTCATTCAGTTTCAAGAATGAATTATTTTGAATGTTTCTCTCGCGACTGTGCATGCGATGTCAGCTGCAAAGCCAAGCGAAAGTAGGCTTAAGTAAAAAGGTAATGCAAAAATGCATATGATTAATGAACGACAGCAAAAAAAGCAAAAGCCGAATCCAGGACATTAAGGAGATTTAGAAACCCCGGCCAGACAAATTTTTTAAGTGCCAAAAAGGAGCATCTCTGTGGGTCTGCAGAGCACGTGGGACTGTTGACAGTTGACAGCGTGCACAGAACGAAACGGATAAACGAGAGAAGATTTTTCCATTAATTCATCGATCACGGATGTTTGGTTATATTAGGCAAACACAAAATAGTGTAAAAGGATGATAATAATAGTAAAAACATGTCACTAAATATACTTTGGCGGCCGTTAATATACCTGGGAGGACCCATCATCCATACTGGGGAACAACTGTCCTCCTCACAGAAGACAGAACTACAAATCCTGGTCAGTCAGTTCAAGGATGTGTTCAGTGTACATCCTGGGTGGACATCGGTCATCCACCATGACAAAATAACACCTCCTGGAGTCATTGTTTGGCAGAGGCCCTATCAAGTACCAGAGGCTAGCTGGCTGGCTATTCAGGAGGAAGTGGAGAAGATGTTAAAATTGGGGGTAATAGAACCATACCGTAGCCTGTGGTACAGCCTAGTGGTAATGGGACTGAAGCCGGATTGCACCCACCTCTTCTGTAATGATTTCAGAAAGCTCAACGAAACATGTAGCTTTGATGGGTACCCAATGTTCGAGTGGATGAGCTCCTGGATAGACTCTGTAGTGCCCGCTTCATCTCCTTGCTAGATCTAACTAAAGGATACTTGCAAGTCCCACTAACCCCTGAAGCCAAGGAGAAAATGGCGTTCACCACTCCAGGGGGCCACTGGCACTACCAGGTCCTTCCTTTCGGCCTGCATGGGGCTCCAGCCATCTTCCAAAGGATGATGGACATACTCCTCAGGTCACATCAGGAATACGTAGCCGCTTACCTGGACAATGTGGTGGTCCATTCGAGGTGTTGGGAGGAACATCTTACCTGTCTTCGGAGGGTGCTCCTGGAACTAGGGGGCTAACCCCAACAGTCAAAGGTTGGAAGCACTGCAAAAAACTCCCCGGCCCACCACCAAATCCCAGGTATGTGTTTTTTTTTGGGTTGGTGGGCTATTATTGTTGCTTTATACCCAATTTCTCGTCCATAGCCAGCCCCTTGACAGACCTGATGAAAAAGGGGCAGCCAGAGAAGATACCTTGGAGTGAAGCCGCAGATTAGGCTTTCCAAAAGCTTAAGGAAATCCTATCGTACTCTCTGGTCCTACATGCATCAGACTTCGGCTGCCCCTTTGTCCTCCAGACTAATGCTTCCGACTCCAGACTGGGTACAGTATTATCACAAGTTGACGAGGGAGATGAGCACCCACTGGTGTATGTGAGTCGGAAGCTTACCCCCGCAGAAACGAGGTGCACGGCCATTGAAAAAGAGGCCCTGGCCATAAAGTGGGCAGTCCTGGAGCTGAAGTAGTATCTCCTAGAAAGAAACTTCACCCTAGTGACGGACCACGTGTCCCTTCAATGGATGGCTTTGGCAAAAAACACCAATGCCCGTGTCACCAGGTGGTTCCTAGCGCTCCAGGACTTCCACTTCTACATCCAACATCGGGCCAGGGCTGCAAGTGGAAATGCTGATGGCCTCTCAAGGTTATGATCTGGATGGACAAGTCTGTCTAACACTTTACCCCCCCCCCCCACCCTCCCTTAACATCTCCTCTCTCTCATAACAGGACGGCGATTTGCTCCAGGACAATGCTAAGGCCCCCCCTTAGCATCTGTTATGAGAGAGAGGAAATGTTAAGGGAGGGTGGGGGAGTGTGGCGAGCATTCCAATCTCACATTGCCAGGAAGCCAAATCACAGACACCTGGACACCCCACATCAGCGCTGATGACCGCCAGCTGCACCGCATCAGAGGGCGAGGATTTAAGGACACGAATGCACGAAGACACGAATGCCTCATTGAGCGATGAACTCCACTCTTACCTAGACACTAATTGCTCTCTCTCTCTGTTTGCACAGATTCCAGCGGGTAGATCAGCGTTCTTCACCATCACCACAAGCTTGCACTTCTGCACATCCCCAGACCTCCCTCACTCACCTTCCAGAAGCCTCCCATCTGCACCACTTACCTTTTCATCCTGCAATCTTCTGGAAGATTATAAATAAATCACCCTCCGGAGCTTTTGTGTACACCAGTCAAGTCTTGAGTTTGTTACTTTTCTTGCCACAATACTTTATGGAAAATGCAAGAGACTATTTTAGTTTATTTTGCACTTGAGAAAATGTCATAGTAATGTTTTTAGAAATAAGCTTTAGAACAAGCAGAGAACAAAAACATTCAGATGCTTCAATTGTAATAATATTGTGCATTTTCTGTATTTTGCAGACACCATTATAAAAAAAAAAAAATACACTGGAAAAACACCTGTTCTTTTGCAGACCTGTAACAAATTTTGGCGAGCCAGCCACCAGAGATGAGCCTAGTATGGAGAACAGCCAACACCTTTTCAACCAAGTTAGCACTGAACTCTAGCAGTTAGACATGGACCGTCTGCAAGAGGTGTGTCATTATCTGAAATGTGATGTGTAGTTGAAAGCATGTTGAATGAAGTACAGGAAATGAAGGGGAGAATGAGGTTGTCCAGTGTCTAAAAGAATAGAGCCTCAACGGTGTGGAATGGATGGTAGGGAAACCAACACAAACAGGTGGGATAGAAGAAAAATATTTCAGTTGCCAGCAAAGTTATAAGGAAAGTTACAGTGAGACTGGGACATTTGTAGGCAGCCTGCTGAAAGTAACAAAAGGAATGATGAGCACATTTAAGCTTCCCAGAAATTCACTAAAGGGAGAAATTCACAGAAGGGAATTTAGAATGTAGGGACAAGCTGGGGAAACTGGACAAAAGTAAAAACTAAATATTTCTAAATTTCTGCATTCAATTGAAAGTGGATTGATCAGTGACTCTTTGAAGTTTCAGATACAGCCTTACCTCAGTAATACCAGGCTAATTGATGAAGAATTGATTGAAATTGTGAACAAGGCTGCTAAGCTGTAAGATGAACGACAAGAAAAGCTGTGGAAGCTTCATGCATGTAAACACTGTGCAGTCAGTGAACAAGCTTGGTATGGCTATAGCCATCAAGGATGTAAGTGGAAGGGAGTATAAAGAAGGATCCAGTGGAAGAACTGAGAGCTAAAATGAAACAGATAATTACAATAGCAGTGTAACGGAGTAATAAGACATTCTCATTTAGATACAGACAAGAAATAAGGAGAGGTTGTCACAAATGTAGAGATGAGTTGATGGGGGAAACTGTCTACATAGTTTTAAACGAGGCGAGGCAGGTAATTTCTGCAGAATGACCTAGAATTTAATGAAGAAGTAGTGAAGATTCCTGTGAGACATGTCAAGTATATACCAATGTCAGTTGTCAATACAGTGAATACAGCAAAACCAAGTTCTAGGTCACTTACAGTCTGTGAAAACTGTCTGCCCCACAGTCACCCAACTAATTAAATATCAGAGGCTTCCAGGGGAAAAGAGACAACAGGATGATCCAATGTCTGAGATGGAATCTGGTCACTCAAAAGGTGGAGAATAGGATCCTTCCGTGAACTTGGAACCAAGTGAACAGCAGGAAGCTGTGAGAAAAGTATTGAGAGAAGAGTGCTTTTAATGATGATGATGATAAAGGATGCATTCCATCCATTTTATTCCAGGCTGGGTGACACACTTTAGGTCAGCATACTCATCTCCAATTGTCTGTGTCTGGATAAAATATGGTAGTCTTAGGTTATGTTTGACACCAGCCAAGTTTCAACAAAGTATGGAAAATAGCTTTTTAGGCCTCATAGATACCATCTGCCAACCTTACCCTGATGATAATTTGGTCCATAGTAGTACTTTTGAGGATAATCTGGCCCATGTGAGATTAGTGCTCCAGCTATACCAGCAATGTGTAAAGCTCACACCAAGAAAATGTGAGCGGTTCAAATGCAAAGTAAGACTCTGGGAAAGATAGTGTCTGGTGAGGGTTATACGATGGACCCAGTAGAGATTGCACCAGTACAAGCCCTAAAGGAAAGGACACCTAAGGAATCATCTAAGTGGTCTAAGGAAAATGTTAGGGTTCTTGTTTTATCTGTTCCTATATTCATAACTTTTCACACATCGCCCAGCCACTGTATCAGCTACTGAGAGCAAAAGACAAAGGGTCGAGTGAATTTGGAACAGCAACAATGGAACCCAAAAGAGAAAGGAAAGTAATCTGGTATCACAGACACCAATCGAATGGACACAAAGCTGTCAGGGGGTTTTGCAAGGTGATCTATCAGGTGGTTAATCACCTGATAGATCACCTTACAAAATCCCCCTACAAAACCCCAAATTCTTAGTTTCCCAGAGTTTGCTGAACATTTTGTGTTGCATTGTGATGCCTCTCAGGAAGGATTGGGTGCAGTGTTGTATCAGTGTCAGAGGCGAAAGATGGTTGTAATAGCACATGGGTCAAGAATTTTCAGTCCTCCAGAGAAAAATTACCACCTGCATTCGAAGAAGCTAGAGTTCCTGGCACTGAAATGGGCTATTTGTGAGCATTTTCATAATTGTATTATGTTTCTTCTTTTTTTGTCTATACTGACAAATACCCACTTACCTATGTGCTCACACCTGCCAAACTGAACGCCACTGGACATAGATGGGTTGCACAGCTTGCAGAACTTGCAGGTCTGTCACACATGCTGATGGACATCAACAAGTTCTTGGATGCACATAACTGATGCACCCAGAAGTTCTTAGAGCTTCAGTGTGAGTGAGGGAGGGAGAGATACTGAGGGAGTGATAGTGGAGGCTGAAAATCCCTCACAGAGAATAAGGTTGGCCCACTTCGATTCCCTAAGCCTTGTGAAAAAAACAATGCAATCTAGGTACACCACTGAATCCAGCACAAATCCAGGAAGCTCAGGAGAATGATAGCATCAACCGAAGATTATTGAAATTTAGGAAAATAGAGCAATGACCAACCAGATAGGATGTAAATGCAGAACATCCCGATGTGGCAATGCTGTTGAGAGTATGGTTCAATCTCTGTGTGAGTACAGATGGATTTCTCTGTCGTAAAATGAGAAGAAGAGAACAGTTGCTTCTTCCAAAAATGTTACCATCCCTTGATCCTAATTCAGCTACACCAAAAGATGGGTCACCTGAGAGTGGAGAGAACTCTAAGTCTCATCCAGGAGTGTTTTTATTGGAAAATGCAAAAAGATGTGGAACACTTTATCAACTAAGTGTGTGAGTGTTCGAAAAATAAACCAGTAACCAGGCCAGCTTACGTACCATTGACCACAAATCACACCAAATAGGAGGATACGCTCATACTGGGAAGATCAGTTGCACGTTGCTGTGCAGAGAAAACATGCTGACAGCCCTGTGTATGAGGTGAAATCAGAAAGTGGGAAGGGGAAAAGATGTGTCATTTAACTTAACTTCCTTTTACCATGTGACTTCTTATCCTTGGAGCAAGAAAACCTTGGTCAACATCATTCACAGAACATGCAAAAAACCCAATAGATGAAGCATAAAAAACAGAAGTCTAATGAGAGCTGATTCAACAAAGCATTCTGAGAGTGATTTAGAGGAGGAGTTAGTACTAACCTGCAGGTGACACGAAAGATAACAGGCCCCTCAACCCAAATGTGCTGCCATCCAAGCCTCGAAATGAAACCCTCCAGAAAGAAGATGATTTCCAGCTTCAGATTGAAAAAGATTTACACCTTCAGAGTGAAAAGTATTTGCCCCTTCTGAGTGAAGAGGATTTGCTCCTTTCAAACTGTCTAGTGGGAGGTGGTTTGCCTCCTGAGCTAAAATGAAAACTAGTAATGGCATTGACGTTAATATTGACAATGCTGTGCCAAGCAGGGAACTAAATCAGGTCTATTCGGAATCTCAGAGATTTTCTCCTAAGAGACAAAGACAGAAATTAGTGGCATTATGACATACTATGTGTGAATTCAGACTACATGACCTCTGAATAGTGCTGCTGCTCCTCTGTATCAAGAAAAGCCAGCTGAGGTGGCTTGGGCATCTAATTCAGATCCCTCCTGGGCACCTACTTAGGGAGGTGTTTCAGGCTTGTCCCACCGGGAGGAGGCCATGGTCACGCTGAAGGGACTATGTCTCTCAGCTTGCCTAGGAATGCCTCGGGATCCCCTCAGAAGGGCTGGAGGAAGTGTCCCGGGAGAGGGAAATCTGGGTTTTTCTACTGAGACTACTGCCCCCACAACCTGTATAAGTGGAGGAAAATGGATGGATAAATGAACGGATACAGGAAAGAGTAGTCTTCTACTTTAAAGTTAGACAGAGAGTGATGTGTGTTGTGAGTTCAGAATATAATCTATGGGTAAATGTAGCATGACTTTAAAAAAGATGTAACTCTAACAGACAAAACAGAAGGAGAAACTGTGTTGAGTGAGAAATACTGGATATATCTGTTCAATAAGGCGGTTGCTGTTATTATACTGTTGATATCTCTAAAGAAAAATTACTTAGGCTGTTTCTCAATATGCGTTCTTATAAATTGTTGTAATTGTCACACCCTCTGGTCGCTCCCAGTCACCATCCAAATATGACTGAACACCACTCCCATGTACAGCAAGTCCTCCAATGTCTACAAGAGCACCAACTATTCTTAAAAGCAGAAAAAATGCGAGTTCCACAAAACCACAATCTCCTTCCTTGGATACAAAAGGGGTCCACTGAAGGGGCCAGCATGGAAGCCTGCAAGGTGGACGCCATGTCTAAATGGGATGTACCCAAGACGTTTAAGGAACTTCAAAGATTCCTTGGGTTTGCCAACTTTTACCGCCGCTTTATCAAGAACTACAGCTCCTTTAACCTCCCTCCTTAAAGGCAGACGACGCGTTCTTTCCTGGGACGCTAATGCCCACCAGGCCTTCAAGCTTCTTAAACAGAAGTTTACTACGGCACCCGTCCTTAGACATCCCGATCCCACTCTGCCCTTCGTCGTAGAAGTAGATGCAGTGGATACCGGTGATGTTGCCATTCTCTCACAATGGTCTGGTGAGCCCCAAGCTCTTCATCAATGTGCATACTATTCCAGGAATTTAACCCCAGCCGAACAGAACTATGGCATAGGTGATCCTGAGTTACTGGCCATTAAACTCGCCCTCAAGGAGTGACGACACTGGCTTGAAGGAGCCCAGTTCCCCTTCACCGCCGTAACCGACCACAAAAACGTACAGTACCTCCGTAATGCTAAACGGCTAAATGCTTGTCAAGCCCGCTGGTATCTATTATTTACCCACTTTGACTTCCAGATCACTTATCAACTGGGACATAAGAATTTGAAAGCTGATGCTCTCTCACGTATGTACTCACCAGATCCCAATACTGACGCTCCTGACCCTGCTTTACCCTCTTCTGTCTTCCTAGCTCCCATTTTGTGGCAGGTGGATGAAGACATTCTTGCCGCCACCACCGACGAGCCAGTACCCCCTGAACTGCCCCAGGGCCGTATCTACGTACCTACCAGACTCCATCTTCAGCTACTAGATAGTACGCACACCTCCCTCGGCTCTGGACACCCTGGCAGCAGGTGAACCCTCTCGCTCCTCCAACAGAAGTACTGGTGGCCAAACATGACCAAGGATGTTGCCCAGTACATCCGGGGATGCTCGGTCTGTGCCATCACCACTACTCCTTGTCACCTTTCTGAAGGTAAATTACAACCGCTGCCTATTCCCCGCAGGCCCTGGACACACCTTGAAGTGGATTTCGCCACAGACTTGCCTCCCTCACAAGGGTATACAACCATTCTCCTAGTAGTAGACCGCTTCTCCAAAGCATGTAAACTAATCCCTCTCAGAGGTCTTCCCACAGCTCTCGAAACCACTGAAGCACTCTTTCACCATGTCTTCTGTAATTATGGGCTCCCAGAAGACATCGTGTCTGACAGGAGGCCTCAATTCATCTCCAGCATCTGGTGGGCGTTCTTCCAACTTCTGGGCATCAGTCTATCGTTTTGGTACCATCCTCAAACCAATGGACAGACCAAGCGAAATATCCAGGAGATCTCTTGTTACCTTCGGACGTACTGCGCACACCACCAGAACACCTGGAGCCAGTATCTACCGTGGGCTGAGTATGCTCAGAACTCCCTTCGCCAAACCTCCACGGGACTAACTCCTTTTCAATGTGTCCTAGATTATCAGCCATCCCTGTTCCCATGGACCTCAGAAGTACCCGTGGTAGACCACTGGTTCCAGGAAAGCGAGAGGGTGTGGAACTCAGCACACATCCATTTACGGCAGGCAGTACGGAGATATACTGACAATTGCCACAGGTTACCTAACCCCACTTACCATATAAGGTATGGCTCTCTACTAGGGACATCCGCCTCCATCTGCCCTGCCGTAAGCTGAATCCCCGCTTCATAGTACCATTCACCAACCACTCTCAAATTAAACCAGTCACATACCGTCTCAATTTACCTCAACGTTACCGAATCTCCCCCACATTTCACATTTCCCTACTTAAACCTTACTCTGACCCAGTTTTTCCTCCATCCACAGAACCGGAACCGCCTCCCCCTCCAGAACAACCTGAAATCCACGGCGACAACATATACCAAGTCCAGGAAGTTCTCAACTCCCGGCGGCGGAACGGCCAGCTCCAGTACCTGATAGACTGGGAAGGATTCGGTCCCGAGGAGAGATTGTGAACACCCCACAATGACATCTTGGATTTGACTATCCTCGAGGAGTTCCACCACCGACATCCGGACCGTCCAGCTCCCCGAGGTCGAGGCCGTCCCCGCCGCCAATCTAGGGTGCCTGGAGTCACCCGTGGACGTGGAGGGGGGGGGTAGTGTCACACCCTCTGCTCACTCCCAGTCACCATCCACCACACACGTGAACCCTCACCAGATTACTAATCACCCACACCTGCACCCACAACCACCCATGCACCATAAATACTCACCTCTGCCATTCATTCACCGGCTGGAATCAAAGTCGGATGGTTCTTCTTCAGGCTCCTTCATCTTCTCATACCGATTTCTCATGTGCTCCTGCATGGATGTCCTTTTCCACCTGTGAATGCAAAGTGCCTGATTCAGGGAAGTGACTTTTGTTATACTGGTGTTTGCCAAAGATTTACACTCACCTCACGAGCTGTGCGTGAGCTGGCTTCTCCTGTGCTACAACACTCACCTATTTTCATCTCACTGCTTGTGTTGCATTGCACAATAAACCCTTGAAGTAATTCCTGGCTTGTCTCTTTTGTGTGGCCGTGACAGTAATGTTTAAATAATTGTCCATTAGAATGTATGAAGGTCATTATACCATCATGAAGATCAAAGCATCTAATTTCTCACATGACACGCTCTGCATTCTCACTGTCTCCCAAGCTCGTGAAGCCTCCACTGAACTAAAGCTTTAACAGTTGAACATGTCCAACATTCAACATATATCTTTATTCATTCATTCATTTTCCTTCAGCTTAGTCCCTTTATTCATCACAGGTCGCCACAATGGAATGAACCGCCAACTAATCCAGCATATGTTTTACACAGCAGATGCCCATCCAGCTGCAACCCAGTACTGGAAAACATCCATACACACTCATTCACACACACTCATACACTACAGCCAATTTAGTTTATTCAATTCACTTATAGCGTATGTCTTTGGATTGTGTGGGAAACCGGAGCACCTGGAGGAAACTCATGCCAACACGGGGAGAACATGCAAACTCTACACAGAAATGTCAATTGGACTCAAACCAGCGACCTTCTTGCTGTGAGGCGACAGTGCTAAGCACGCCGCATATGTGGAGTGGACACTGGCGAGAAAAAGATCGCCATTCACCGCCTTCATGAAGGAAAACCTCGTCAGGCGCGAGGACGCACCTTCAAAAGGGGGGGGGTACTGTCAGTGTTCTGTCATGTCATGTGCTTGTTATCGTCATGTGATCCCTTTGTCCTGTCTTTCCCGCCATCGCCAGTGTTAATTTATCCCACCTGTGTTCATCCCTGTGTCTCATCTGTGTAATCATCTCCTCTTGTATTTATACCCTTCCGTCTGTGTCCTTCGCTGTCCGGTATTGTATTGTCTCAGCGTCGATGTCCCGTCTGCGTGTCCTGTCTTTCCAGTTTGTATCCAGTAAGTGTTTGTCAATAAATCCATTTTATTTGTTAAATCCTGTGTACCTGTCTTATCATGTCCAGCGTCGAGTTGTTACAACAACAGTATGAATAAAAGCAGAAAATATTAGAAATATACCCAGCAGCACCACACTGTATTTTGCATAACACCACCCAGATTCCACATATCTCTCCAAACTGCTCACGTTCGATATAAACCCGAAAAGTGTCTTAAAGTCTTAAGTAATATAATGTCACAAGTGTCATTGCTATTTTTAATCGATCTTAATTTAATTTTAATTTGAAATGAAGTGGCGTCAAAACAGCATTTTTTCGGAGCCGAAAAAAGGAAGAAAAGAAAACCAAAGGAAGAAAAGCAAGCTCAAAGTAAAGGTATGTTCTGCTATAATACATTATTTAGGAGTACTTTACAATACTTTGCAATACTTGCAAACTTATTTGTTTAAATATGAGTAAATATTTTACATATGTATTATAGGTTAAATATGTTACAGTCAATAAAAATGTATACACTTAAATATTAAAATTGTATTTTTTTGTGCTTTCTTCTCTGTTTTTACACCAGTGGGTCAATTTTTTATTTTTTTTTTAGCTCGTCTAGGGTCCCTCAACCCTACGGGCTGGCACTGTAGGCAACCATTTAATGTCATGTGCT
Organism: Danio choprae; assembly: GCA_903798125.1. NCBI lineage: Eukaryota > Metazoa > Chordata > Actinopteri > Cypriniformes > Danionidae > Danio > Danio choprae. The sequence continues at coordinate 10,431,470 of CAIGQW010054073.1, read as the reverse complement.
GTTTCATCTCATCATTGGGCAAATGTAAATCGTAATCAACTAATCCTACATTTATGTGTAAAAGTCTGTGCCTTGTATTGCAATCAAAATACAAAACTTCCTAAATCTAATTTCTTTGTAGAGCTTTAAAAGTCATTATTCTTTGTTAATGGTTAATACACGCTGTAACGACTGCTGACTGCACAATAATTAATGTGTCGTGTCTCTACCCCATTCTCTGACATTTTCTTTTCTTGCGTTTCAAGTCAGCCAATTCAATTATTTACTCAAGACAAGACAATTAATCTGACTGATGAAAGATGTGACACGTTAATTCCTAATTACCAATGTGTAAATACATGAAATTCACAGGAAACAAACAAGAAAGCAATCGACAGAGCCAGAGTGTGGCTATTAGAGACGTATGTTATATGGGGTTAACTTTGTATTGATTTAAAACAATCAATGAGCAAACACAGCAATCTATAACACCACACTCAGTTCAACATGTATAACAGGCAACCTTGATCTGTAAATTTTGAGGCTTTCACTGTCTGGTCTAATAATGAGAGAGAGGGGGGAAGAGTAAAAAAAAGGCAATTCCAAGCTTACCTTTTCTTTGAGTTAAAAAGTATTTTGTTTAAAAATGACATGAGTGTTTACAGCCTTTAGCTCTTTTTTACTTTGCTGTGTGCAATTAGGATTGAGAATTTCTCCCCTCAGCTCTTGCAGGCCGATTTACACACATAATTGCATTGTGTTAGCAGACCCTCGGGTATGGCAATCTTCCAACTAAGCCACAGTCACTCCAGGCCACTGCTGTTGCTCGACCAAATCAAGACCTGTAATTTTTATTTAGGCATGAAACATTTACGGTAAATAAGAAACAGAAAACAGCCGGACTGGAGGGATGGATGCAAAGACCTTGGCTGGTCTCCTCAGAAAAGGGATGAATATTTGATTAGGGTGGTGTCAGGACAGAGCCTGGCATCCTTGGCATAGTCTTATAAATCACAGGGAACGATTGCAATGCGGATGGTTATGATGAATTCTGATCTGCAGAGGTCACACTTACATGATTACGCTTGGTCAAAGGTTTAAATTGTAACTTTTTATAAGAGAGCTGACTACTAAGGAGTATAGCTGTAATTTAACTTACAATATCTACTGTATATATACAGTACAATGCAAAGGAAAAATAGACAGTGTCATGGGTTAAGCAGAGCATAAGCATACATTTACAGTCCAAAACAACACATTTGTCTTCTTCTTCTTCTTCTTCTTCTTCTTCTTCTTCTTCTTATTATTATTATTATTATTATTATTATTATTATTATTATTATTATATGTTTAAAATACAGTTTCTTATGCTCATTGTCATGGGTATGTTGCGGGAACACAGATGGAGATGATCAGAATCAGAAAAAGCTTTATTGCCAGGTATGTTTACACATACAAATAAATTAGTTTTCGCGACAGACGTTTTCACAGTGCAACAGAATGACAGTGACAGAACTATAGATTAGTTATTAATACAGAGATAATACATTATAATACAGCAGATAAAACATTATTTTAGGAAGTAAATAGAAAATAAATAATACAAACAAACTGACAATTGTATGTACAGGTTTTTTATTATTATATTGTTATCTTGTTATTTTGTTATATTATTATATTGTTTGTACAGCTATATTATGTGTGTATAAATAGTGTTCTTGTTCCACAATTATTATCAACTGTTGATAAGATGGATTGCCTGAGGGAAGAAACTGGTCCTATGTCAGGCCATTCTGGTGCACAGATCTCTGTAGACTTGACCGGCCGGTAAGAGTTCAAAGAGAGAGTTCGCTGGATGTGAGGGCTTCAGGGTGATTTTACCAGCCCTTTTCGCACTGGATAAGTATTGTTCTTGTAGAGTAGGGAGGGTTGTACCAGTGATTTGCTCAGAAGTCCAAACTATCCAAAATACTTAAAAAAAAAAAAAGATTTAACTCCAAAAATATGAAATACAAAATGCAGTCCTTAATAAAAAATTAAATACAAGAGCTATTCACATGGATAAGCACTAACGTACATGTGACAAGACTGAAGAAACATAAAGGCTTCAATAAACAGGGGAAGGGCCTCACGGTGGCGCAGTGGATAGCACGTTCGCCTCACAGCAAGAAGGTCGCTGGTTCGAGCCTCGGCTGGGTCAGTTGGCATTTCTGTGTGGAGTTTGCATGTTTCCCCCCGTGTTGGCGTGGGTTTCCTCCGGGTGTCCAAAGTCCAAAGACATGCGGTATAGGTGAATTGGGTAAGCTAAATTGTCCGTAGTGTATGTGTGTGAATGGGTGTGTGTGGATGTTTCCCAGTGATGGGTTGCAGCTGGAAGGGCATCCGCTGCGTAAAACATATGCTGGATAAGTTGGCGGTTCATTCCGCTGTGGTGACCCCAGATTAATAAAGGGACTAAGCCGAAATGAAAATGAATGAATGAATGAATAAACGGGAAGCAATGAACCAAAATTCAAACAGGTGTGGGAATAATATGGTGGGAACAAGAACATGAGATGTGACATTACTCAACCTTGAAGCAGAATCAGATCCAACAGAGGAGAGGACCATAGAGACGACGATGGAGGGAAGAGCCAGGATAAGAAGAATGCAGTATCCAGCAGTATCCGAAAGACAATATGGCTAAAGATTTGAAAAAAATTTGTACTGGAAAATTGCCTATTTTGCTGTAATCTGTGCTAATTACATGGACATACCATATACTGTAAGTTACAGTAGGCCTACACACATACTTAGCTATTAGGAGAAGTAGGCTGTGTTCAACATTTGTTAGTCTGAATTAGCAGTTCATATACATGAGCTGAGATGTGACTTAGCTCTTCAGCAACAATCTGATGAGTGACTGCCTAAAAGCTCCTTAAATATCTGTATGTAAGGCTTTGTTTGAGAATTCCACTCGTAAATGTTGGCCCTTTCAACACAAACTCAGAGTGATTGGTCTCTTAGCAGAATCTCCAAACTGTCAGGGGTAGGCTATCCATTCTCTCTGTTCCATCCCTCAGGGAACAAGGGTTAAATATTGAGATGATATCCTAATAGGAGTAGACGATTTTAAAGGTTATTTTAAGAGTTACATATTTTCTAAAGCAAAGCACAGTTTTTATTCTTTTTTATTTTTAATGTGGTTGATTGATTAATAGTTCTCAAAAGATGTTTTGTGCTTTTCTCTGTTTATTTTTAATAGCATTAATATCATTTGTACTGTATTCAATCAATATGCAAAATAAATAATGAATGAATGGAATCAAACCAAAAAAATAATTTGTGTATTAGAATCACATAGAATCAGGGGGACATCTGAAACTATATCCAGTGCCCTAATTGGAAAATTGGAACAGCGACAGTGTTTTTACGTTACAAATAACAAATACTCAAATCAATGTAATTGAGTAGTTTTTCACAGGAATTCAAGTAGTTTAAAAAACTTTTACTTCTGTCATTTATTTTTTTTTGTTCTGTATCGGTAATTTTTTCCTTCAACCTGCAGTCACAACTTTGCCAATCATCGCAGACAAGAAAAAAATAACAAAGTAGAATACTTATGACATTCATAGTTTATGATGGTTCAGTGTGCACAACCTGAGTGTTAACATATCGTCACAGAGTTTTGCCCTTTAGGTTACACAAATGTGTATCTACATTATGTTGGCTTATTATAGGTGCATATATTAATATAATGTGTTCTCACATTAAATTAATCTCACATTTTAAATGCATAGTTCACGAATGGCAAATAGTTTAATTTACACTTAGAAATACCCTTAAACGGAAATCACAGCAATGTAGAGCAAGCTACATAATTTAACAACTAAATTTGAACTAATTTGCAGGGTAAAAGGTGGAATAGTTTTCACATTGTAATACTCGCTACTCACTACGTTGAGTACAGTTACTTTTTAATCATGCTTTGAGTAGCAATTACAATAGATACTTCATGTGCACTATATTTTTGGCAAGTAATGGCACTTTTATTTGAGTATGATATTTATGTACTCTTTTCAACACTCACTAAATGTAAACATGGTTAATGATCCCTTTAACTGGTTTCTGATCTCAGAATCGTACATGAACAGTTTGGTACACACAAAACACGTTCTGGCTGTTTTAATTAATGTGGTTGATTAGTTAGCAGGGTGAGAATAAAAACAACTGGAGATTATAAGTACTGATTGATGGAATGGACCATACGGTGTGTGCTAATGTGGGAACGATTAAATGCTCTGCCTGTCATTAAATGCAGTGCCATTTTACTTCTGTGCTTGTTAATAAGAATCTGGTCAGTGCTGAAAATCAAATAATTAATTTGAATTTACCATTTCACTTGTTAGATTTAACTAGATATTGTTTTATGCAAATATTTGAAAAACATGTCTCTTATGTCACATTCTTTGTAAAGGTTTGTACAATTTACTAGCAGCTTTTAAGTGGAAAATCTGGAGAATGAAAGTGCATGTGTCGACCAGAAGAGTGTTTTAATGTTCTGGTCTGAGTGGAGATCTTACCAACACAGGCTCATTCTGTCTTTAAAACAAATGCTACGGGGCGGTATGACGCCATTGCTTTTCGTGCTTACCAGCTGACCGCTTACCTCCGTATGGACGGCTTACCCCGCTGTTACCAGTTTATCCAGTTAGTGTCATGTCACGCAGACGCAGAAAGGAGTTGACCACGATGACAGGGTTCGAGTCTGGTGCAGAACAGTTCCAGAAAGCAGGTAAGACAAAAACAGAAGCCAAAAAATAAAATAAACAAGTAAATAGCAAGGTAAAAATGTGGTAAAAATCAGGCGAGGGCTTTTCTTTTTCTGGATTTCTTATGAAAACTGTCGGTTGGGTTTAGGGAAGTGGGTGGGCGGGTCAATTGGTGCTTTTGAAAACACTATTGGTTGGGTTTAGGGAAGGAGGAGGGTGGGTCAGTCGATCGGTCAGTCAGTCAGTCATTCAGTCACTCAATCAGTCAGTCGACAGCAACCTCTGGTGGATTTATGTGATAAAAGCAGGCGCAAATGGCACTTGCAAGAGAACTTTGAGATCTGAAAAAGCGTACACAGGGGCCTTTGGTGGATTCACGAAAACAAAGACTGCAAAAAAATTTAGTTCCTGGGACGTATTTGGCGCTCTCCAGAAATGTATATAGTGGTACATTTTCAGAATGAGCCTGGGTTGGATCGAACCCAGGTCTGTTCTGCAACTCATGGCCATCTTTATTGAGTGAGCAAGTTATCCATTTTTTTAGGCCCAGGTGCAGAGGAGGAACACAAGGTTTGAAAAATAAAATAATATTTATTGATATAAATATACAACAAATGATTGAGAGCAAAAATTACCTTGCATGTATTTGAACGTCACACAGAGCAAAACTGTGGAAATAGGAAGTAGAGTTGGGAATCAAAAATAGATGGTTAAGTTCAGTTTGAGTGCAGGGCTTGTGCTGTGGCACCAGCAAAGATTCACTTTTGACTTTATAATAGCAATAAATAGTTTATAATAGCAATCTATATATCTGAGAGATGAGTGGAGTTCATTTGCTCGGTCACTATTATGCGTTCTCTCTGGGAATGGTTTCTCCAAAAGGGGGAGAAGATTTGTTCCTTTTTTGAGTCTTCTATCAGGCTTGAGTTGTTCGCTCATCATGTGAAAGACATATGCAATCATATGCAGCCAGAGCTGGAAAAAGATTTGATTTGTTCATTTCTTGAGTCATCAGGTTTGAGTCATTTGTCCCTTTATATTCTGTGATGTGATGAACAACCTGAAGACTCGAAAGGTGAACTAATCATGGGTCAGACTGTGTGAACTTCTGGCTCAGACTGTGTGAATTAGTTAAGCTTATATGGGACTGTCTAAGTCACAAACAACTCAAACTTAAACGAGCTGTCAGAAGAGGAGAAAAAGTCACAGGAAAACAATGAATATTTTTTTTTTCCTTCTTATATCATTCTAGTTATGCTAGTTGTATATGTGTTAGGAAGCAACACATAACATTTTAATAATATTTTGGTAAATTAAACAAAATGAATGAAATTACTCCAAAAAAGATTTGTTCATCTCACTGAATGAGATTCTATTGGCTATATGGGAGGGGGTACCTGAGAGAATACCTGAGAGAACCTAATTTCAGATAGGTTTGATTATTGTTACACCCTTAGAAACCGTTTTTATCACAAACAGTTTCATCCACCCATGGCTTCTGGTTGGAAAATTTTCTGATAGTAACAAAGCACAGATGTTGATTCATTGATCAATTGAAATATTGTCTCCATCCCTGCTGTTAAATTATACACTTAAACAAATGAGTAAAAGTGTCACTTTAACTGGCTTAAATTTGTTTATATAAAAAAAAAAAATAATGCAGTTCCTGGTTTTACCATTGATCACTGCACCATTCTCACACTCTGTGAAGTCTTCTTACTGTTTATGTGCAATTTTGAGTGTTTTCTTTGTTTCCTTGCCCTTGTTCCTATTTTGTTTTTGGACTGTTTCTTGTTTGTTAATGTTTGCTGCCAGCCTTGAGCTGTCACACCCCCTGCACGTTCTGTCAGCCCCGATCACCAGTCACACTCTCCAGCCACTACACAACGCACTCACTCACCTGATTACTAACCACACACACCTGTTCACTCATCACACTCACCTGCTCCAGTCATCACCACCGCACTATATAGTCTCACCCTCTCCAGTCCTTCATTGTCCGGTATCTTCTTCACATGGTCGCAACTCTCTCTGTCTGCTCATCTCGATCATCCGCCAAGGCTATCTGTGACTCATCTTACCCAGAGACTAACCCCTGTCATCGGCTTGCTCTACTTAAGGGAAGTGATTCTATTGACTCTATTGAACTGCTTGCATGCACCGATCGGTGCGAAGATATACTTGTGTTTAATAAACACTGTGTGAACGATATCCTTGTCTCTGCCTTCTGTGACCCGTGACAGGATACCGGAACAGCAAAACATTCCCGGAGATATGGACGGTCTCGCTAATACTTCCGGGATTGCCGCTGATTCATACCCGGAAGCACCGGCATCGAGCCAACAGCCAACAAATCCTCCAGTCAATCCACTCGCTATGGCGAGCTCAGCCCTCTCTCGTCCCGCCAACACATGGTGATCTATGACGATAACGCTGATCTCGAGGTTTTCATCAAGAAGGCTATTAGCGTCTCACAGCACCTCAACGCTTGCTCCACCCCTACTGGTCATCATCAAGCACCGTCTCATCATCCTCTCTCACCACCACTCACCACCGTTGAAACCCCTAGTCTTCATCACTCCTCACCGTCTCCTCTCGACCCAGAAGAGCCTATGATTACGGACGCCTACCATCTCACCTCAGCAGAACGCAACAGATGACTCCGTCTCCAGCTCTGCTTGTACTGTGGAGAGGCGTCCCATCTCATATCAGGCTGTCCTGTTCGTCCTCCTCGTCCAATGGTGAGTGCCTGTTCCATCACTCCTTCAATCTGTAACATTCCTCATCTGCAAGCAACCCTAACCGTAAACTCTTGTGATTTTTCCCATCAACGTCCTGGTGGACTCCGGAGCTGCTGGAAACTTCATCTCCACGAACTTCATAAGCAAACATCACATTCCTACAGTCATTAATGAAACCCGGTACCAGATTTATACCATCCAGAACTCACCATTGGGCGATGGCCAGATCACCCGCCGGACACGCCCAGTTACTCTGATGATTTCACCGAGCCACCGAGAAAGACTCCACCTCCTGGTCTTACCCAGGGCTAATGTCGATGTTGTGTTGGGCCGACCCTGGCTGATCCAACACCAGCCAACCATCGACTGGAGCACGGGGCAGATTCTCAGCTGGAACAAGACCTGCAAGGACCACACTCATGATCCACCTAACAACCAGCCTTCTCTTCCCCTTCACTCAAGCGCCTTGGATCACCTCACTCAGCACGTTCCCTCCGCCTACCACTCGTTCCTGGATGTCTTCAGCAAGGAACGTGCTACACAACTTCCTCCTCACCGGCCCTGCGACTGTAGCATCGACCTGCTGCCCAATACCAAACTACCGCACGGTCGCATCTACCCACTTTCCCGTCCTGAACACGAGGCGATGGAGAGCTATATCCACGAAGCCATCACCCAGGGTTTCATCCGGCCATCCAAGTCTCCTGCCGCATCGAGCTTCTTCTTCGTTTCCAAGAAGGACGGAGGGCTCAGACCGTGTATCGATTATCGGGTGTTGAACGAAGCTACGGTAAAATTCGCTTACCCTTTGCCACTGGTACCAGCAGCCCTTGAGGAGCTCCGGGAGGCGCGAGTTTTTAGTAAGCTGGATCTCCGCAGCGCGTACAACCTGATCCGTATTCGAGAAGGAGATGAGTGGAAGACCGCCTTCATAACCCCTACTGGCCACTATGAATATCTAGTGATGCCCTATGGGTTAGCAAACAGTCCATCGGTGTTCCAGAATTATATGAACGAAATCTTCCGGGATCTCCTCCACAAATGTGTCATTGTATACATCGACGATATCCTCATCTATTCCTGTAACCTAGAAGACCACCATAATCAAGTCTGCCAAGTGTTGCGTCGTCTTCGCAAGCACCAACTCTACCTAAAGGCCGAAAAATGTGAGTTCCATCAATCCACCATCTCCTTTCTCGGCTACGTGATCTCCGCTGCGGGGGTCCAGATGGAAAAAGCCAAAGTGGACGCAGTAACCAACTGGAAAGTACCTCAAACCGTCAAGGAGCTCCAGCGCTTCCTAGGATTCGCCAACTTCTACCGACGCTTCATCAAGAATTACAGCTCAGTATCAGCACCCTTGTCATCTCTCCTCAAGGGGGGTCGAAGAACCATCGCCTGGAGCTCCGAGGCGGATCGCACCTTCCGACTCCTCAAGAGCAAGTTTACCGCAGCACCCATCCTCAAACACCCAGATCCTACATGGCCCTTCGTTGTAGAAGTCGATGCGGCAGACATAGGAGTGGGGGCCGTACTCTCCCAGTGGTCAGACAAACCCAAAGCTCTCCATCCGTGTGCGTACTATTCCCGCAAGCTCAGTCCTGCAGAACAGAATTACGGCATAGGGGACCGTGAGTTACTGGCCATTAAACTGGCTCTCGAGGAATGGCGGCATTGGCTGGAAGGAGCACAATTCCCCTTTTCTGTGATTACGGACCATAAAAACCTTCAATATCTACGCAATGCCCAACGTCTGAATGCTCGTCAAGCTTGGTGGTCTCTGTTCTTCGCCAGATTCAACTTTTCCATCACGTACCAGCCTGGGAGCAAAAACTGTAAAACGGACGCCCTTTCCCGCCTACACTCACCAGATCCCGTTCAAGACGCTCCCGAGCCTATCTTACCACCATCCATCTCCACTGCTCCTATCCTATGGAAAATCGACGAAGAAATTCGAGCCGCCACCCTCGAGGAGCCAGCCCCTCCGGGTCTTCCACAAGGTTTGTCCTACGTACCATCTCGTCACCGTCTCACCCTCATCGAAAGTACGCACACCTCCCTCGGTTCAGGGCACCCGGGCAGCAGGCGAACCCTCTCGCTCCTACGTGGGAAATACTGGTGGCCTGGTATGACCAAGGACGTAGCCCAGTATGTTCGGGGGTGTTTGGTCTGCGCCGTAACCACCACTCCTCACCGCCTTCCTGAAGGCAAACTCCAACCTTTACCTATTCCCCGCCGACCCTGGACCCACATCGGAATAGACTTTGCCACAGACTTGCCTCCATCTCAGGGTCACACCACCATATTGGTGGTCGTCGACAGATTCTCCAAACAATGTAAGCTCATCCCACTCAAAGCTGTACCTACCGCCTTGGAAATCGCTGAAGCACTGTTCAACCACGTCTTCCGCAACTATGGTCTCCCCGAAAACATCGTCTCCGACCGAGGACCACAATTTATTTCCAGGGTCTGGCGGGCCTTCTTCCAGTTACTTGGCACATCCATCAGTCTCTCATCCGGCTACCATCCTCAAACTAACGGGCAGACCGAGCGTAAAATTCAAGAGATCTCACGCTACCTCCGAACCTACTGTGCCAATCACCAGAATTCCTGGAGCCAGTACTTACCGTGGGCAGACTACGCCCAGAATTCCCTTTGCCAAGCTTCTACGGGACTAACCCCCTTTCAGTGTGTTCTAGGGTACCAACCCTCACTGTTCCCATGGACCGGCGAAGCCTCTGAAGTGCCCGCGGTGAACCACTGGTTCCAGGAGAGCGAGAGGGTATGGGACTCAGCCCACGTCCATCTCCAACGGGCAGTGCGGAGACATACCGAAGCCGCCAACCGCCGCAGATTACCCAACCCAGTATACCATCCCGGGGACAAGGTGTGGTTGTCGACTCAAAACATCCGTCTCCGGCTGCCCTGTAGAAAGCTGAGTCCCCGCTACATAGGGCCGTACACAATCCACTCCCAAATTAACCCTGTCACCTACCGCCTCAACCTACCACCTCATTCCCGTATTCCTTCTGCCTTCCATGTCTCACTCCTTAAACCCTTCACTGACCCTGTTTCCTCTCCCTCTACAGACCCAGAACCGCCTCCCCCTCCAGCACAACCCGAAGTCTTGGGTGAGAACATCTACCAGGTCAAAGAAATCCTCAACTCCCGGCGGCGGGGCGGCCGGATCCAATATCTAGTCGACTGGGAAGGATTCGGCCCCGAGGAGCGGTCATGGACACCTCGGGAAGACATCCTAGATCCCACTCTCCTCGAAGAATTCCACCAGCAACATCCCAACCGTCCCGCTCCTCGAGGCCGCGGTCGTCCGCGCCGCCGGTCCAGGGTGCCAGGAGTCACCCGTGGAGGGGGGGGTACTGTTACACCCCCTGCACGTTCTGTCAGCCCCGATCACCAGTCACACTCTCCAGCCACTACACAACGCACTCACTCACCTGATTACTAACCACACACACCTGTTCACTCATCACACTCACCTGCTCCAGTCATCACCACCGCACTATATAGTCTCACCCTCTCCAGTCCTTCATTGTCTGGTATCTTCTTCACATGGTCGCAACTCTCTCTGTCTGCTCATCTCGATCATCCGCCAAGGCTATCTGTGACTCATCTTACCCAGAGACTAACCCCTGTCATCGGCTTGCTCTACTTAAGGGAAGTGATTCTATTGACTCTATTGAACTGCTTGCATGCACCGATCGGTGCGAAGATATACTTGTGTTTAATAAACACTGTGTGAATGATATCCTTGTCTCTGCCTTCTGTGACCCGTGACATGAGCCTTTGTCTGTTTTCTAGATTACACTTTGTGGATTACCCTTGACATTGTTGTTTGTTCCCTTTTTGACCCCTGACTGTCTTACCATTTTGAATAAAAGCTGTGCTTAGAACCCAAACTCGGTCACCACAGCCATCTTCATAACACTTTAAGAGGTGTTCTAACATGTAATGACATATTTAACACACCTTTTTTTCTGTCATTCATTCATTCATTCATTCATTCATTCATTCATTCATTCATTCATTCATTCATTCATTCATTTTCCTTTGGCTTAGTCCCTTATTTGACCGTCTCCTATTCTGGCAATGTTTTAAGCAGCGGATGCCCTTCCATCCACAACCCAGTACTGGGAAACACCCATACACTCTCACATTCACACACACACACTCAAACACTATGGTCAATAGGTAAGTGCGACATGCTACTCCCTTATAAACATAGATGGTTTGTTATCTCGCACAGATTTCACATACAGAGAAATAAAGCAGTGGAGAAGTTCTCAGCCCTGGTGGTGAGAGAGAAATGGTCAGAGCAATAGCCAATGACAGACATCACAGAGGAGAGATGAAGAGTTGTTCATGGGGATAACAATGTCCTTACTTAAATGTATTCGGTGGATGAAAACATCATTAAACTCTCTCTCTCTCTCTCTCTCTCTCTCTCTCTCTCTGTCCCCCATCCATCCATCTCTCCACAGCCTCCAGGCCTATTTTTTTTCTATGCGATGCAAGATGAGTGTGCGCAGGTACTGGGTTGATCTACTAAATGAAAAATCAATAGAACAGACAGGGTATTGAAGAGGAAAGACAGAATTTATCAGTGGCATATTAAAGCAGAAAGTGGTGATGTTGCAGAGATGGTTTAAAGCAAATGACTGTGCAGTAATGAATACAAATCTTAACCTCAAATACACACCTACCTCACTGAAAAACACTCAATATGTGATGATGTGTCTTTTTTCTTATGTCCACAAGTTTATAATATGAAGAGTGGATTGAAATCCACACGCTAAATAAAACAACATGCATCACTTATTTTATCTTCCGTGCTTGGTATTTACCTTGTTTTCCCTCTCTACCAAGGCTAAAGAGCTTTAATTTGCAGATTGCATTAATATGGTAATATATTAATGATGTTTAATTAGAATCCTGTTTACAAAAGATGGGAGATCACAGTTGGCTTTCTGAGATCTAAACTGGAGAAGAAAACATACAGACCATGTTCAAGTCATGAGTCTACTCAAATAGTGGGGAAAAAGGGTTCAAAATGTTGTATTTGGAACAAATAGTTATACATTTGAGTGAAACATATATTTGTCCTATTCTGTAAACTACTGATGACACTTGTTCCTAATTTCTTTTTTTTTTCAGAACAGGACAAAAGTACCATGTTTTCTGTGTTTATTTAAATTTTTGTACAGCACAATATCAATATTTTAACCAGATGAGATCAATACGTGGATTAACGTAAATAATTGAAATGATGATCTTTAATTACAACAAATGAAACCATTTACTATTCTGACCAGTTGTCAACATTTTACTAAAACCCATATCAACAAGTTCATTAAATCCACAGAAATATAACTTACAAGTGGTTTCTTATATTTTTTTCCCCAAGCTGTATTATTATTACACAGTCTATTGTACATCTAGGTGCTTGTTCTCACAGAATAAATTCAGACAGGCTTATTAGCAGCGTTATAGAAAAAGGAGTGCTGTTTTGTAGCCTCAAATTATAATTTTTTACAGAGGGTTACAGAGAGAGTGGCAGCTGTGATAACAGTTTCTGGAAGTTTCTCGGCTGAAGCATTCAACTTTGTCGACACCTTTTTTTATACACCATGAAGCATATTGACAAGACCGAGAGCACCAAGGTTAATTAAGGGGACTGATTTTACCACTTGCTTCTTTACAATTTAAACAGCAGCTAAGCGGTAAAATGTCCACAGACTCTTGCATGCTCCCCGCATGTTTGACTTTCTCAATTGATACTGATGTTGAAAAATTGCACCTACAGAGGAACGCAGGGACCAGACCAGCTTGCTGTACTTCAAAATCGACCTTCCACTGTGTTTTCATAAACATGGTAGGGATAAATATAATTTGTTCTATTATGAAATGCCCACTTGTCTGTTGCTCATGCATGAATGCAAGATTGGCTGCTATTTTCCCTACAAGATAGAGATGCCTTAGGTTACTGACTGTGCCTGTCTTCTAAGTTCTCAGACTGGCAACCCCCCCCCCCCCCCTCCATACTCAGGACACAAGACTCTCGGCTCTCATCTCTTAGGAAATAGTCCGTTTTCATCCTTATTATCAGTCCATGATATCGGAACCTTACGCTTCCACTTGCCAATGCAATGACAATTGGCAGGGCTACGTAGATTGTCACATCAGCCCATATTCACATTATCTTGTCACATCAGAACATCTTCGCATGATCAAAATCATTACATCTTTGCTTTATGAAATTTGTCACATCAGCCCATCTTAGCATTGTCACGTGAGCCCGTTTTCACATTATCAAGATTGTCATGTTATCCCACTTTTTTTATTATGTTGCTCCACACGCCAGTCTCACTTCCCTTTGTTGAAACCACCAGGTCAGCTGTACCTCACCTTACCATGATTGTTATGGCCATTCGACCTATGATAATCAATCACACCATCAAGATCATGAAATGGCAGAATTGTCCTGCAACACCTTATCTTAACTGGGAACAACAGCAACTCAACCACAAAGTTGTAGGCCATGTAAAAATCACAGAGTGGTATCAGCACAAGCTGAGGCACACAGTGCACAGAATTTGCCAACTTTCTGCAGAGTCAATAGGTACAGATTTCTGTGTGATATTCAGATCAGCTCAAGAACAGTGAACAGAGAGCTTAATGGGTTGGGCTTCCATGGCTGAGTAGCTGCATCCAAGCCTTACATCACCATATGCACTTCGAAGTGATGGATACAGTGGTGTAAAATATGCCACCACTGGACTCTAGAGCAGTGTATATGTTATCTCTGGAGTGACGGATCATGCTTCCTGTCAGGCAGTCTGAAGATTGAGTCTGGGTTTGGCTATTGCCAGGAGGACATTACTTGACTGACTGCATTGTGCCTTGTGTAAAGTTTGGTGGATGGGGTGTGGTATGGTGTATATTCTTCAAAGTTTCAGCTTGGACATTTAGTGCCAGTGAAAGGAACTCTTAATGTTTAGCATACCAAAACATATTAGACAATTTCATGCTCCCAACTTTTTTGGAAGTTTGTCAATGGTTCCTTCCTGTTTCAACATGACTGTGGTGCTACAAACAGAAGTCTATAAAGACATGGATGAGAGAGTTTGGTGGGGAGGAACTTGACTGGCTTCCTGGCCTCATCCCAATAGTATGGCTGTTATGACCTTTCTAACTTTTGCAGATCGCTGGAGAACTATATATCCTATCATGCGCCTCACTCCCACACTTGTCCCAGTTCACCCCCTGATTCCACAATCACAGCTGAAGCTTGTCATGACTGATTCCTTGGACTATATATACATCACACACACACACACACACACACACACACACACAAACATCCATGGATGAGTCTTGTTTCTAGAGTGAACTTTACATATGTGATTTCCCTGTGTTGTCCTACCATGTTTTGACCCATTGTTTTATATTACGGTTTATATTGTTTTGCCACCTCCATCGATCTCTTTGCCTGTGACCATGACTACTCTTTTGGATTGCCCTTACGCTACTGTTTGTACCTGTTTTGACCTTTGCCTGCCTGACTCATCTCTAAATAAACTGCATTTGGACTCTCACCTCTGTTGTCATCCGAGTCCCAGTTACAATGTCTTTGGGTAAATTAGAGGAGAGACTGTCTCATCTAATGTCAGTGTCTGACATCACAAATGGTTTTCGTCAAAAATGGGTTATATTACAAGTTCATATTTGCTCTCATCTCTCATCTGGGTAATATCTCTAGATCACTTGTTAAATGTTCTTAGGCAATCATTAAAATGTCTGTAACAATAATCTGTTAAACTTGTGGTTATCTGTTAAAGTCTTACCAATGTGTTACCAGCTTAGGTTCTAGATGTTCAATAGTGTGTTAGTAGAAATGCAACAAATTTCCAACATGTTTTCAGTACCTTTATACAACTAAGAGCTTTTTAGCATTAACCTTCAGTACACAGTACACATTCAGATGCCTATAAGTAGAAACTATATATATATATATATATATATATATATATATATATATATATATATATATATATATACACTGTGCTTCCCACACATAGACTTTACTTGGGCAGGCCACCCAGGTATATTAACGTAATAATTAAATATTAAAGTATATTTAGTGACAGGTTTATTTATTGTTTACTATTATTTACATCCTTTTACATGGTTTGCAAACATCCACAATTGATTAAGTAGTGGAAAATCTTCTCTCATTTACCCGTTTTGTTCAGTGAGACCTGTCAACACACCCACAGACAGTCTCACGTGCTCTGAAGATATATATATGAGATCTTAATCTACACCCATAACCCTGCCCAATACGTAAAGCCAACCTTAATAACTATTAATGAGTTAATTGAGCTAAAAACCATAGTTAATAGTTTGTTAAAAGTGAGAATTATACCGTAAAAATAAAGTGTGACCAAAGTTACTTACTCCTACCTTTTTTCTTGAACCTTTTTTCAAACATGTATTTTAACATATGTGCTCTACTAACTATTTGTAACATTATTTGTTATAAGTTAGCTTTCAATAGACAGTTATTTTACTTTAAGGTAAATCTGCTCACCTGTTGTCAAATGAATCCAAATAAAATGAAGTGAAAATCTAAAAAATCCTGTTGAATGACTGTTACGAGCCAACATCTCAGACAACATGGACAGCAAACTAGTCAGTAAATGTTCAAAAGACAGTCAACAGAGAGTTAGTACTGATGCTGATGCATATATTTGAGGTACAAACAAGAAACAAACGCACCCGTTTTCCATGTTGTCTGTGATGTTGGCTTGAAACCTGTTGAGGATTTGTTGCATTTCTACTAATACGTTATTGAACATCTAGAACCTAAATTGGCAACACTTAACTGGCCAAAAGTTTAACAGATGTTTACATGTTAAAAGGATTGCCTAAGAACATTTAAAAATAATTTACAGATACACGAGATGAGAGCATGATCATTTTCCTTAAAGATTATGTACATGTAATGGCAGATGTCCCAAAGCATTTTGTAATATAGAGCACATAGTCTAACAACAGCATTATTTTGATTTGAGCATGATATTTAAGTCTTGACCTTGTCTTTGGTATAACAAAGATAATCATAATTTCCTCTTTATTAGAATGCATTTAATATTTTTTAAGCATACCCATATCCAAGGAAACTAAATCTAGCCTGTTTTAAATGTATTATTATGATAACTAATTATAATAATAAAAAAACAGATAATGGTGCAGAAAAGAAATGTCCTAAACTAATTGCATTATGCATTGAATCATGAAGACTACAGCTCCAGCTGACTTTCCCAAAGAAATCTGTGTGGTTTAATGATCAAAACCTTTTTTCTGCACATGCAAATGAATGTGTATTGGAGGGACTTTAAAGCAGCTGCATCCCCAGTCGCAAGGCACCCTGTTGCTTTTTGCATCCTTTTCGGGGCACTTCAGTTCTCTGATTTAGCTGTTTATTAATGACAGACATGTTTATTTCTGCAGTTGTTGTCCCATGTGTAAACTGAACAGAATTGTGGGTATGTGTCCAGACTCATTAATGTGGGTCTTTTGAGTGCAAAATGATGCAAATTAAAGATGGAAGAGATGGGCAATCTTTATTAGCAAAAGCCACCGAATGAAAACTAGAACAAAGGAAATCCAATATTGCAGGTTTAAAAATTCAATTGAATTATTTTTATGTTCATCATTTATAGTAGGTACTAAAGCAGTTAATGATTTATGGAAGGTCACAATGATCATATCTGTTTCCCATGTACTTTCATCAACAAAATGTCACTCCTATCACAGTCCATTTAATTAAAAAGTGTTATCCACATTCAATCCCAGGACATTCCCCTCAATATCCGACCACCTTCAGAGCTCTGATGGAGAGCACATCCAAAGTCAATGCAAACATGATCAATCAAATCCAGAGAACAAAGGCTAAAATGCATTGATCCAAGGCACGGCATGTAGCATGACATCTCCAACCGGCATAAATTAATTGAGCTTCATGAGTAAATGGAGCTCAAGGCAATTAATGTTATAGCTTCACGGATGACTTGCGCCGTTATAACATCATGGGTAGAGGCCCTTATTGGTGGCTGTCGTGCTGTTGGCTTTCTGCTTTGATGCACATGTGTCTGGGAAGAGGTATAGTAATTGTGGCAGCTTAAGATGTGCTTGTTAAGAGCTAATCTAGAGTGACAAAAGCTACAATGATACTATTGATATTGGGATTTCAGTGGGATTAAGCCAATAGCACCACCACGTTGCCACATAAGAATGCTGGAGTCATGAAAAACAGATTAAATGCTTGAATGTGCATACAGATTATTGGTTGGACTGGAATGTACTGAATGAGTCACGTAAAACTAATATTTTAATTAATTTAATTTCAGACATTCTTTTGTTTAGAATACTCTTATCCATGTGAAGACAACCACAACGATGGGAAATTGCAATCAAGAATATGTGATTTGTTAATTCTCTTTAACTTGTATTTTATTAGCAAGAATGCAAAGAGAACATTTCCATTTCCACATCTCCATTTCCAGTGACAAACCTAAATGTACTTAGTTAATGTAAACAAATGTTCATTTTGATGGCTGCAACACACTCCAAAAAAAGTTGTGACAGAGGCTAAATAAAATTGAAATGGTAGAACATTCATACTAGACCATTGTAATTAAGTCCATGATAAGCTGTTGAACATGTACATGAGAGATGTTAAGGTATTAAAAATGAGCAGTCTTTCCAAATAAAGATGGATCATGGCTTATTATTTTGTGCCAAAAGTCCAGAGAGACTTTTTAAACAAATCAAAAATCACATCTCGCACAATAAATTTGCAACCAATTTAGGTCGTTCATCAAATAACATATATACAATTGTAAAATGATTGATGGAATCCAGATACATTTTAATGTGCGTAGAGCACATCGAAAACACAAATCTGAATGTGTTGGACTTGTGAGCCTTCTGATTACTTGAAAAAATGTCATGTTGTGCTGTTGAATAAAGGAGTCTGCTGCTGCGTCAAGAAATCCAGCATGTTTGCCAGATGTTTATAAAATGGTTCTTCTCTCTTAGCCATTATCATTGTGTTTAGGGATACATATGAACAGCTTGACACATTTAAAACCCTGCCTACTGCAGCACAGGAGCATTTAAAATTAGTATACAGTACGCCATTCAGCTTATTTGAACTTCCTTTTGCTCTCAAGTAAAAAAAGGAAGAAAAACTTAATTTGAATTATACCAGAGTCCTTAGCTTGGTAACAGTGAGAAATCCTCAATTGAAGTCCTCAATTTCGAGATGCTTAAACATTGTAATAAAATAAAAGTTGATGTGATATGGTGTTAAATATGTCTCTGTACCACTGTTGGAGAGACTGAATGGAGGCACGGTCTGTTGGGGAGACAGAATGGAGTTTGTCAATGGATGGTATATTCTGCTGATCATTTGTCAATTGGTTAAAAAAAAATTGTCAAATAGTTAAAGAAAATCTGCCAAATGCCAAATCATTTGTCAAATGGTTAAAGAAAATCTGCAAATCACATATTCTTGACATTATTTAACTTAAAAGTCCCATTTAAAAAAAAAAATAAAATAAAAAATAAATAAATAAATAAATAAATTAAAATATATATATATATATATATATATATGGGGTTGAATAATGACAAAAGCTTTCCATCTTATGAATTCATACCATTGGTCTGTTCAAGAAAAAAGCTCTAAAATCTATATAAAGTTTCATAAAAAGATAATACAATGTATTCTCTAAAGATCTTGGCTTCTGCCCTATATCTCTCTTGGGAGAAGTGTCTGGTTCATGAGCAAAGTCAGGTATTCTTTAAATGAATTGGTTGGATGCTGACTTATGATTGTGGTCTATTCATTGTATAAAGCTGTAAAATATAATATATACTATGAATGTTGAGGGGAAAAAAACATCAATATGTTTTAAAAAGAAATTTATGTTTACTAGTCACTCTTTAGTGTTGCCATAAAACATTTTCCATAAAATAAGCATATTTTAACTAACTAACTAACTAACTAACTAACTAACTACTACTACTATTGCAACAACAACAACCAATAAAACCTTCAAACTGTTTTGTTTTGTGTATTTGTTTGTTTGTTTCCCCAAAATATATATTTTTAAATAATAATTATAGATTGATTGTTTGATGAGTATGATATTAATAATAAGCTTTATTTGATGTTTTGCAATTAATATAATTAACATATTTTACATATTTTGTTGCCCCAGTGTGTTGCTAACATGTTCACGAGTGTCTATGAAACCTTTTATGACTGACCACTATCCAAACCATTACTTCTTGCACAGTTCTGAAACCGTATTCAGATGAATGGATAGAAGAGCATGTGTATGCATACCTGTGAGAGCACGAGAACTTAATTGGGCTGAGGCGAAAGCAACAGAGACCAATTACCCATACTCCTGTGGTGCTCCAGAGGCCTGTCAAACCTTTTGTCTATCGTGTTTTACGGTTTGCCGAGGCTAGAGCTGCTCTTTCGTGCATTGTCACAATCTGCAGCCGAATGACTATGCATTTAAATGAAGCCATCACTGAGCTCCACGCAAAAGTAATCTGGCTTGAGGTATCAGAGGGTGAAGGCTGTGTTATTAATCAGTTCAGTTTCACATGGAAGACAAAAATATTTCCATGCGCCTATAACCAGCAGAGTAGATACAAGCAAATCTATTAGAGAGCATGAGAATGTGTGGAGCATTTGTATGAATGTGTATGTGGGTGTAAGTAAACCCAACAGTGAAGTTAATTTTTTTTATAGACATATAAATAAAGACCATAACTTTTAATTGACTTTTTTTTTGACTGAGGTGACATGTTGAGATGTAAAAAGGTACCATAGTGTTCAAAAAGTTAAATTGTTTTCTGATATGTAGTAGTTATGTGGCTTAGGTAAGTAAAAAAAAAAAAAAAAAAAAAAAAAAAA